>JAHZNB010000267.1:0-10707 GCA_027744295.1 Callyntrura guangdongensis | reverse complement strand
GCTGGAATTGATGTTATTTCAATGATCGTTGTATAATACATTTTGTATTATTAGTAGTATTAACTTGATAGACATCATTTGAAAATTAACATTAGCTAATCACACTCATGAGCTAAACCATGGGCTGTTGTGGCAATCGTGACCATACTTAATTACTATCACCAAAACGTTTTACTACATGCGTTTTACAGAATGGTGTTTACAGATCCGTGATCAGCTTGAAAAACTGATTTAGAATTATATAGTCATTACTCATGGGGCTCCTATCAAACAAAAAGTGTACCTAGTCAGTTTTCCGCTACGCTTTATTAAACATGTATACAATATGAAAATTTTCAACGTATTACTGAACTCTTGTCGATTTGCGACCAAAAATTAAAGTTAAAGTACATCATGATGCATCATTTGCCAGTAGCATAAAATGCCTAATAAATACATTTCAAATACTTTTTGGTCTATACCTTTTCGTCGTTGTACATTTGCACACTAACAAAAAACGGAATAAATATTTGAAATCAGCATAAAAACTGATTTAGGGACCACCAACCAATTGTCTTGGGGCGAATGACACCTAGGTGGTATACCTTGTAAGTTAAATACATTCTGAGTAAAATGTCATACGTCATACATAATGTATATGGCTACACGGTTGGCTCAATGTCATAAATAAAAATCAACATTTTATTTATGACATTGGGTTGGCTTTGTAGAAGGCACTTGGAATGTTTTCCTTGTTTGGCCTTACGTACATACAACTGAAGTCTTTTCCCTGTTTCAAATGCACTTCAAAATTACATAAAAAGTATTATTGTAGTCATGTGCATTGATCGTTCTTCATCCATAGTAGTGTAGTGCATTGCATTGTTGGTTCGGTTGTTGGTTTAAATGCAAACTATCATCTAATCTAACAAACGCTGGAGCTGGAGTGAGAAAATGTCAAAACACATTTTTCTTCGTCAAGTAAAAAATAAACAGTTTCTGTTCATCCTTTATGAAACTTGCTTTCACCACCGCCCACGCTTAAAAAAGTTCCCCTTTCTTAATAAGTGGCAATGGGCAACTACAACACTAGCAAGCACACATTTTTATATTTTACAATCTGCCATACCTTTTCTGCATAATATATTTTATTTACCAGCAAAGAGCGTAGACGCTGGCTGCTACACGATATCTTAGCATCAAAGCCAAAGCTACACCTGTCTACCTAGTATCTACCCGACACCACCTATCACCTTTAGTTCTCAACTAAACTACACAATACAATATGACCATTATTTTCATGATAGTATTATGACGTTCACCTGTGGAGCAAAATATTATATATGAATACTTATTCGTCTCCTTCCATTCATTCAACTTTTCCCCCTAAATTTTCTCCGTCAGTTTCCAGTTTCCAACCATCTTCTAGAATATCCTTCCATGCTGGCTGTCTCTGGCTGTCCATGAACTCACAATCAGTACTGGCTAATACTACTCCACCACAGCATCGCGTTACCTATGCACTCATTATGTATGTACGTGCATTCAACATTTCGTTTTTATTTAAACAAGGGCATTTCATTTTCCAAGAGTTCACTAAACTCTCGTTTCTTGAGCTTTCCTCGTTAATATCTATATAAGAAATGTGGTTGTCTGTTAGTGTTGTGAGATGAGTGATGAATGCGTGCAACCAAAATAAAGAGAATACTTGAGCACAGAGAATCATTTCGGACATGAATGAACAAGAAGTAACTTTTGAAAATGAATGTACTAGACTAGGAGGAGTAGTTCAGTCAGATTATAAAACATTTGACATTATAATCATACCACTACGTCACGTTATACGCTTTTACCGCGTGGGTTTTTGTTTTACTTGGTAAAGGATAAGGTGATCCAGTCTTATATTTCATACAAAGGATAATGTGAAGTAGTAGTAATATGAAAGTTTTTGTTTCCTCTTTTACTTTTCTATCTCTGGCATATCTTCAGAGAAAGTACCGGTTTGTTTCTATAGAGATAGTGCACATGGCGCAAGAGTGCCTTTTCTGCTTTTACACACGTATGACGAAAGAAACACGACAAGAACTTGCTTTTAACATGTGTCTACTATTCGTAGTTACATTTTCACTTCTAAATTCAACTAACTGCAGGAGAAAAGTCATATCACAAAACGAACTTCAGCAACAGCGGATAAGTACAGTGTAGCAAAGATGGCGATGCGCATTACTGAATGGGTAGGTATATAATTTTCACACAGGAATTGTAACCGATAACCGGTTGTACCATATAAAGTCAAGGCATCCTTTTCGTTCAGGTAACCACTGATATATAACCTTAAATACGTAGGTAGTTAATAGTTTGACAAAAATTACATGCCTTGTCGGGGCTGACAGTTGGCGCTTAAGGAAATTAGAATAGATTGGGCATCTTCACACGATCTTCTTCGAAAAAATCATTAGCTTCGCGACTAAATTACGCACTTACACCCACCCAGGGACACGTTCATGGGACGTTCGCATGGCAACCTTCTACTTGATTATGGCTGACTATGTTTTTACCATGCAAATTTGGCAATACAGTGACGTGAACATTATGAAAACATTGTGAACAATGTGTCGTTTAAAATTATTTAAAATAATTGCAAAAATTGCAACCAAACACGATCCGGTAAATAAATGGTTTAAATCGGTCGAGTCATTCCGAGAACAGGACTAACAAAATTAACAATCCACAACATAATAAATAATAAAAACTTTGGTAAACTGTAAAATAGTCACATCCACTTAATTAATGTTTAAAGCTTAATACTTAATGGTGATGATGATAAATTGGCATTTGACCCCCGCTAGAAGCCACAGTTATTAACCTCGTCTGGCTCAAACTTTGTTTAATTACACAAGTATCTACAAGGTGTACCATGTTTGAGCCATAGTTGTCTTGTTAAAAGGCAAAAAATAAAAGGAGGTCTCTTTTTTTACCCCAAGGGGTGTCACCAATATGTCATACTGACATATGTATTAGCCTTTGACACTGTTAGTAGATTAGGAAAAAAAAACCATATCTCAAACGGATTCACTGTTGCGGAGTTATAGGTAAATTAAATTTAATGGTTTGACGCCCCCTGTGGGTCAACCGATTTTGGTCAAACTTTGCCAAACGTCATAACTATCAATTATGAATCTATGCGCACCAACTTTTAGTCATAATGTCATATGTTGAAATTTTAAGACCCCTCATTTGACCCCCAAGGGGTCGACCCCAAATGCCCATCTTCGAACTCATCCGAGCTATTGGCCATATCTATCGATTGGCGAAAACAGAACTTATCTTGCATACGGACGGCTTGGAAGGCTACGATGGAGGGAAATTATCGAAAATTATCATTTAATCACATAGGATGTGACTAAATAAACCGGCTTATAGTCGTGAGTAACGTTACGTGCTTCATGTACAACTTGTCGCAACTTTTGGTTGTGACATGAAAATTAAGTGCTAGAATCTGTAAATAAATGTTTAATGATTTTGTACTTTGCTTCACTAGTAATAGTAATGGCTTTTGGTTGGGGCGATAAGCAATACGTAATTTGTGTATGGACTGTGGAGGTGGGGGAATCATCGTAGCATATGATTCTAAAAATAACATACTAAGATGATTTATATTTTGTCATGAATTCACAGGTTGTGCTTGAAAACAGTTGGCTGCAACCGTTTACGTTTAAATACGAAAGATGATGCCCATTCATTCTCGCCTCCAAAGGGCAGACACCGCCATGTCGCAAACGCCTCCACCACGACCACGCACTGGTCGTCGTTTGAGTTTGCAACCGCAGCCCACATTACAGCCCAGCTTGTCACCACCTTCATCCCGTCTTAGAAGATCACCTAGTCCTACTCCACCCAGAGCACGAACGGCAGCTAGCACGCCAACAAAAGCGCCAACAAAGCTGGGATATAAAATATTAATGTTGGGATCGGCAAAAGTGGGGAAAACTTCGATAATCCAAAGATTTCTCTATGATGCATATTGTCCCAAATACAGAAGAACTATTGAGGAGTTGCACAGGGCAGATTTCCCCATTGGGGGAACTCAATTGACATTGGATATTTTAGACACAGGTGGCGCATACGAATTTCCGGCAATGAAAACTTTGAATATAGCTTCTTCTAATGCTTTCATATTGGTATACTCTGTGGAAGATGATAGCTCCTTTGACGAGGTAGGTGTCGTAAATTAAATTTTCTTAAAGGCTTAAATAAAAATGTAAATACTCATCATCTTATGCGAGTCTGATTTCATAAATTGTATATTACATACTAAATTACATATTAAGTACGTATTATCTTGGCATTATCTATGTCAGATGTTGGAGTTACGTAATCAAGTGGTCCAATCCAAAGGTGATGCCATTCCCATCGTAGTGGTGGGAAATAAAACAGATTTAGAAGATTCTCGAACAGTTGATGAACACAGGGCAGAAAAAATTGCCACAAGGTGGAAACATGGCTTTGTGGAATGTTCAGCAAAAAGTGGGGAACAAGTTGTGGAAGTTTTCAAGGAGCTGCTGAACCAAGCTAAGGTTACATACCGACTCAGTCCTGCATTGCGAAAACGTCGACAGTCGTTACCTGGTAAGATTAACTGATTTTTTTCTCAAAAATTTTGTCAATATAGTCATCAATTTATTCTATCATTATTCACTTTATCATTCAAATCATTTACAAAACTATATATACTTCTAAACTAAAATATACAAACTAAAAAATGAGCATAATAATACAATACATTTGAAAAGCTTCATCTATTTGAATTAAATTTCCTGTATAGAGTGGGAAAAATGTACACAGAAGCTCATAAATACAAAATTTAGAAGTAAGAATTGAAATAAGGTCAATTGGACAACGTTTCGTATGAGTCAATCACAGGACTGGATTATTAGGTGTGGGGGCAAGGTTATCATTTTGCTGGCTCCGATTATTCTGGTCACTGTTGGTTGGTGGGCAACATGTGCTTCCAGAACAGTCTGTCGTTGTAGATAGAGCTGAGCAGGAAAGGTAGCACTCTGCTGGACTTTCATGTATCATATCTGGAGATTGCTGTAATTGTAAACACATGTTTACTTCAGTGCTTATAAGTAATATTTCATACTGAAATGAATATTTAGAAAATTTATATTCACAAACCTGAGAAAATTCTGGTTGTATAGTTGTGGTAATGAATGCCTTCGTTATGAAAAACTGCTTTGACCTTTTCTGCAATGTAAAAGTACTCTTGAAGAGTCCTACACCTACGTGAAAATATAATAAAATTTATTTATTACGTGTTGTAAGACATATTTAATAAGATCAACTCATTTTTTCACCTATATCATCTGACTAGATGATGACTTGCTAGTATTATTTTGACTAACTTTATGTGCGCGGTTGCAATTATCCGATCACCAGCCAAACGCCACACATGTAACTCATGAATTCCCATTACTCCATCAATTTGTTTCAATAACTTCTTTTCAAGTTCATCCAAATTTATGTGGTCTGGCACACTTTGAAGAAGAATTAACGAAGATTCGATCACTGAAAAATTCAAGGTAAAATTATGTCCTTCAGTTATAATCATTTTAAACCTATTAAGATGTAGTTAAAAAAAATAATTGTCAGCACTTACATAACGGATGAACTGATATTAGTATCAAGATAACCATTAAAATGCTCATGCATGGGTCAATGTACATCTTATATTTCCAATCCGTTAGATAATATACAAGTGCAGAGACAACAACTATTACAGACCCCATTGTGTCAGCCAAGAGGTGCAGAAATACACCTCGAATGTTCATTTGATCTGCTCCTTTTCTGTCTTGTTTACTTTTAAAACGTATAATACTGTTCTTTTTATGTGCTGGTTCTAACATGGGCTCACCGTCACCATCTCTCACGTTAATTTTTACGGGGGTAGATTTCTTCGAATCATGAAAATTACCATGCTCTACATCACATGTCATTTGGTTATGGGAAAAGGCATCATCATCCCCGTCACCAGCTTCTACATTAGATACCATTCTGGTCAATCGGTTGGAATGTGTTAAAGTTGATTTTCGCCTTTCAAGTGGGACACCTACTTCGTGAGAATGGCCATGATTATGAGAATGTCCATGATCTCCGAAAATACACAGGTAAACACAAATTAAACTCCAGATTAATTCAAACATAACAAGAGTGATCTTAAATTCAATTTTTCAACTCTACCGAAGATCTTGGCTAAACGGTAAATGCAAATCTGATTCTCTAGCCAGGGTAAACGTACCTTAACAGCGAAGTAAGCCACAAGCAAAGCCGCCACATCACTTAACATGTGAAAACTGTCAGCTACTAGTGCCGTAGACTTCGTTAAATATCCCACGACTAGCTCCACAAAGAAATACGAAAAATTTAACGTAAACATTGTAATCAGTTTGCACTTGTTCTTATCCGTGTTGCCCATTTTTCCGTTATGATTCCTAAAGTGCGAACAGCCGACGGCACAACAAATTGACAAATAATCGTCCAAAATTCGCATCTGTAATAAACTTCCTAATATACTACACGTACCGTACCATGCCACTCGGCAAAATTACTGAAATAATTTTTATTTATTTAATTTTAAAGTCAGCTAAAACAAACAAAACAACTACTTAACTGAAAGAATATTATATTTTCAACAAACCTTCGAAATTGCTTTGGTTCAGTTCACTTCAAAACTTGAATACATATCGACTCGACATATCCAACTAATAGCTTAAAAATTGATTTTTTCTCCATGTATGTTTTCGCACTCTGTGTGCAAAAAAATAATACGTAATTAGTTTCGTGTTTTTGTTTTACGAATAAACACAATAAACACAGTTTGAATTACTAGTTCCAAAGGCAACCACACAACAATCCACAGAAAAAATCTCTTCGTGCCTGCCTGTCCCTACTTTTACATACGCACAAACACAACGTTTATAATTCGTGTACGTTGACATATATACACGTTCGTTCGTTCAAAAATGCGACTGATCGAACTGGACTGAACACTTGCTTGCTTTGCTATTTTTCATCATGACCAATTTTTTCTCAAAAATACATGAATTGACTTGATTCGTTTTGAATTTTTTTTAATACACAAGTAAAAAGCCTTCGAATTTTGGATGAATGCAATAATATGCAATGAAATAAAATTATTGAAAGAATATGATGATTAAATAAACAAAAGCCCAAAGTTACTTTGTATCAACTTTAACTTTCAATAAGGTTACTTAATTACATTAAGGTTAATAATATACTAATATTATTATTAGTAAGTATCTTATCGTTAGTTAAACAGTTATTGTAAAGCCATTCAAGTTTTAAAATATAGACATAATGAGAACAATAGATTTGACGTAGCGTGACAGAAATATAAAAATAGAGGAAATGCTTCAAGTTTCACATAAGAGCTTCGGAATTCGTCCGTATTTCCATAATGATGTGTTAATTATGAAGAACGGTTTTCGTGTGATATATATTCTGCAATAATATATCGAACACTGAAGCTTTCTGTCACTTCATACCCATCCGAATTTTCGCAATAAGATTTGCAATGAAATCCTTCTACAGACTCTGTTGTACCGGGGCTGTGTGGTGTGATAAACTGTCAAAAAAGGGAGTTGGGTGGTTATCCTCCATGTGTCACATTTGGTAGCTAGCTACATCAAATCGTTCTATGACACTACGAATCACAGACACTTGGTGAAATTTTCCAACTTTGACCATTTCTGTTTCAACATCATCAGACGTAAAGTTAAAGAAAAAATTTCAAAATTTTCTCCGCTATATGAAATCGAGCAGATAGGTTTACTAGAAAGCGATGGCATTTTAAGTATGCTATCAACAGCGGCTAGCTCTTCAGTACATGACAAAGCTTTGGATGATTCCAACTTTTCTGTCTTGGCTTGTCTCAGTTTAAAATGCTCTTGTTCCAGCTCTGGAACCTTTTCGTTTGGCTCATCAATGGACTGATTTAGAGTAGCAATTCGTTCATTAAGCATTTTCTCCCGATGGCGCCACTGATCACGTACATTTTAGCAGACACTTTATGGATTATCACCAGCTCGATCACGATTACCAGTCGCGCAAGTCCCAGTGCTGTTGGCAGTGGTGGAACTAATGGCGCAGTAGGTGTCGCCAGCTTTAGTGACAGTGGTGGCAGTGTGAATGATGACAATCAGAATTAGATGATTATTTTTGCCATTTTCAGGTGTGGCAGGTTCCTCCAATAATTCTTCTTCGCATCACAACAACAGTCAACCTCCGCAAGCTGTCCATATGCCTACAGCAGCCCAACTGGCAGCGTTAAGAGAACGGCACTCGAAAAGGAATTCCTGCATCATTTCATAGAAAACTCTACCAGTTGGAGTAAATATGCGATATTCGACGATGACTGCGATTCTACGCGCGAGCTCGTGTTTTACTCCGTATGTAATGTGATCATTTATCTTTTTAGATTCTTCTTCCTTACTCCTTACTCCGGCTGACCACAGGGAAAATAGAATATAAATTATTTTAATAAAGCTAACATTTAAGTAGGTACATACGTGCATCTTTCGAAGCGTACAGTACTTAGGATAGTACACAGTCTCTTGTAAGATAACTTCCCATTATCTATACTTACCTGTGGTCGCTTGAAATGCATCCAAAACATAGTGCCACCGTGCATTTATTACCCAAAAAGCAATTTTTATAAATTGCGCATTGATTGCGTAAATTTAAATTTGTGTTTTACTAGCCCTAGTAATATTGACCAATAATATACAAATAATAGTGTCATCAGTAATTAGTTAGTACCTAGACTGTCGCCAACAGCTGTACAGTTTATCATAAGAATTCGATTTTCTTAGTAGTATTTACACGATCTACTTTTGACTTTTCGTATGCTGCTGGGCCCTGGAGTGTAAACACATTTATGTAGTGTAGCATTTAAGCAAATATTAAAAGTTGGAAATTTTGGGCTCTCGGCATTTATAGATTTAAAAAACAACCATAATAATAATTAATTTATCTAATTAATGAAGGGTTAGCTATGATTGCACATACTCTCTTGTATGTTTGTACAGCTAGGAGGAATGGGTAAAATTACCTTACATACTAGCAAAAATGAGCAAAAAGGTTCGTGTTGGTTTTACCTAAATAGTTTAATGAATAAAAAATTGCAAATCGATTGATGAAACCAATTAACGAATTTTTAACAAGGCTCTACCTACAACAAGTAAATTCATAATTTCAATAGTCGAAAAAAATGTATACCTATGTATGTATCATATATATCTTGATGTAAGTTGATGAATTTGATTGAATATTGCATGCTTCGTACATATTTTGAGCCACTTGAAAAGCAGAAACAGACTTCATTGGTTTATTAGAAGGTCAAGAACATTTATTAAGTATTTTATCTTTTAATTATTAATAGTATGTATCATACTTAATACTATATGATTAGTATCCTATAATATTGGACAGACATTTTAAACTATTGATTATGCAATTTAATTGATTACATAACATTAATACTTATAAGAAAATAATAATAATAATAATTAACATTGATACACATACCTACATAGTCATATGTTTTGCAGTATACATATACATAATTATGTAAATATTTTAATCTTTAATTCGAATTAAACATATATGTATAAGTGCTATTTACTTGAATTGTTTATAGACAGCATAATAAAGCCCCTTCGAAGGTAAGTATGAGTGGATTTTGAGTGGATCGATAGTCTCCAAAGAAATTTCGTATGATGAAAATGCGAAGCCCTAACCCGTTCGAAAAAGTTCTTTCTCTCATTTTCCTAAAGAAAACTTTGTTTTTGAGTGCATTATATATATATATTATCTTCGTTATGGTCACAATAAGTTCATTAAAATTAATTGTGTAAACAGTAAATAAATACGGAAATAATTTTTTTGTCTTTACTTACATATTATGTGTCAATGAATTTTCGCGTGGGTTATGCTGTTCACTTGAGATAAAAACATTTAAATAATACAAATAAATTAATATATAAAATTTATAAATCTTAAAGTGAACCTTTAAAGTTAGTAGAATTTCCGATCGCAATAACAATAGTCTGTAAATGCTGCATGTGTTTGGCATGTACAAAAGTACTACAACTGTATAAGACATAAAGTCAAATTATTATTATTAAATTATAGAACTGTAGTTATGCTATACACTTAATACCTTCTATACACACATGAAGTGAAAGCAGAGGTCGGGAACCTTTCCCGTTGAAGTCATAGCGAAGTAATAAAGATGGGTATCCTTGTATGTAGGTAGGTATAGTACGTATATACATAGTAGCTGTAAATAAAACTTAATACTTTGGGTGTGATTTTGGGACTAAATGAAATCAACAATAATGATAAAAAACACCTTAATTAATTTATGTATATGTGTAGAAATGTATAGTGATACATATAACAATCAACAATGAGGCGTTATTATTTCCCTCTTTCCTCATAATTTCGTAAAAAAAATAAAATTCATAATTATAAGTGAGCACATATTCTATGTTATGCCATGAAGTGAAAGATATTAATAAAACAAATTATAATTTTAACAAACAAATCCCCTGATAACAATTATGGTCATAAACTTGTCTAAAGCTTTTAATTATTCTTGCTCGTGTAACATATAAAACATTTTTACGAAGGACCTATCTGCAA
>JAHZNB010000266.1:0-23588 GCA_027744295.1 Callyntrura guangdongensis | reverse complement strand
AATGCTAATGAACCTGACTTGTGAAAATATTTTTCAGTTATTGCCACTCTAAACAGTCTGATAAGAACCCCATAAGCAAACAAATTATAAAGTGACTGTAATGGAGAGAAGCAATGCAGCTAAAAAAAAGCGTAACAGAGTCCAATACATTTTCGGAACCTGGTTTTCCCCTCTGGCCCAACAGTAAAAATCCTTCTGTTCCAACGATACAAAGTAATATCAGTATAATTAGTGCGTGCAATGAGCACATTATTTTGAATTGAAGATGGAGGCAAAAAGAGTTTGCTGTTTTGTTTTACCCAACTAGTGTTGTCATTTGAAGTCGTATTGTCGAACAGTTTATTTTTAGCAGTTGAATGATCTTCCAGTTAACTAGACGAACACCTTGCTCACATACTTCAATACTGAACATTTGTTTTGGTTAAAATCAGACCTATCTGACTTGCTTGAAACATGTAATTATATAATTTTGAACGTGATCTATGTGTATATAAGGTAGGTAGAACATAATTCAGTTCTTGTCTAATCAAACTGCGTCCATAAATTCTTCAGCTGTCACTCACTAGTCTTGTAGTAGTAATATTAAATAGAAGGAAAGCGAAAAGTCAAGATATTTGCTAACCCGGTAGTTGATTGTATAAGCAAAAAGGGGATTTGACTTGGAGGAGTGGAAGCCCACGACAGCCTCTAATTTTACAATTATACTCGCATGCTCGCCTACACTGAGACGACCATGCCTGGCAATTATCAAAAGTAAAATTGATGTAAACCGTTTCTTTCTCACAAGAAGCGGAAGTCGCATGTTTGACGAATTGTATTGTGATTGGTGGTGGTAGTAGGGCAGAATAGAGACAAAGGCTACGGCAAAATGCCATTTTCAGAAAACAAATTATGTGCTCAATTCATTAAATGGGGAGTGAGTGTGTATGTGTGTAAACTAACTTTTACTGCGCTGCATAGCGATTTACAGTATTATTATTATTCCTACATGATTGGTTCAGGGTTGCAATTAGCTTTGTTGAACTACATTTGAAGGCCAACAATGCTAATATTTTGGAAAATGTTTCTAGGAAAAACATTTTTGGCAATAAACTGCTTTTGCTACACGAATTTGTGTGAAGTTTACGAGCGTTTTACAGATTTCCTTTTGTTTTGAACCATTTGCCAGCAACTCGTTTACCGTACTTTGTATTACGTACCTTCCCAATATTAACATAAATCGTACAACTACACACATTTAAACATAAAAAACCATTTGAACAAGCACTTAAATGGGCTAGCATAAATTGTGTAAATTCATAAGGTTCATTAATACCTTGATCATGCACTCCCCTCTATATTGATTTTTATGTTTGCGTGCTCAAGTCATGACCATTTCACTGTATTAATTTCTTGCTGCACTAACAGCTACCTCGTCGCTCTCTGGCCAAGACTGAACCCAAGTGTTTGGCTACAATTTTGAAAGCATTACAACACAACACTACTCGGAATCGGAATGAAAATTAATATTATTTCTGTACTGAGACATTAAACGCTACATAGCTGCTGCATTTTAGTAGCTACACCTACATCACAAATGAATGCATCTAGAATTTGCCCTTTAAATTTTTTCTGTTGTGCTCAATCAAGTTTTTCTGTGAAATGACACACGCGTCTTAGAAAGCTGTAGACACGAGCAAAATGATNTTAAACGCTACATAGCTGCTGCATTTTAGTAGCTACACCTACTTCACAAATGAATGCATCTAGAATTTGCCCTTTAAATTTTTTCTGTTGTGCTCAATCAAGTTTTTCTGTGAAATGACACACGCGTCTTAGAAAGCTGTAGACACGAGCAAAATGATTTTTAATCGTGTGTGTTGAACTTTTGAGGAAACCAGTACCAGATCGTGAGTACTCTGTTATTAGCCGATCGTAAAAACTATCATTTAGCACTTTAACAGCCCGTTCCTCCATATTCTATTTATTTAAATTAGGTACGTTATGTTACTTAATTTTTTTCTGGTGAAATTCGATATTTTGTAAAACACGAGTAATCTCCTGTTTGAAATGATGTCTAGAACGTTGCCGCTACCACGATGCACCATCGTGCCAAATCACATTTACTACTAGCTTTCATGCTACAAGTTTGACTTTATGACGGATGACCTTTGAGTTCTAATTTCAACTTCAACCAGCCATAATTAAATTTCCGCCTGTCATCCAGTTTAATTACCACTTAAAATCTTAAATATAATTATTACCTGTGTAACCCCAGCTTGCTAATTACTACTTGTGAGCAAGAAAATAGATAAGGGATTAAAAAGGGCAAACTCACGACAAGTTGCGACGACTTATAAAGCGTATTCAGTAATGTTTGTACTCTCTGCTGTACCACAGCAAGTTGTTAAATTCTTCATTTCTGTTTATTTCATTAAACTTTGTTGTAACACAAAATTTCTTTACATCAAACGATTACCATCTAGCTAATAACACTAACTGATTAGTCCAATCTTCTGATAAACTGAACTTTGTATACCTACATCTATAATATTGACTTGTTCAAGTTTTTGAAATGAAACACATAAACGGCTTCTTATAATATCAACTTTCTATAAGCCTACCTTTCACTCAAGTAATGAGTAGTACCTATACTCGTTTACCGCTCCCGCAGTAAACTTTATCAAGCAAAGCAAAGGCCCGCTTTGAAGCGCAGCTAGGCGTATAACGATCTTCAAAAGGGTTATTAACATAACTAAATAATATGGTCGCGTTGTTGTACTGTGTTTTTTGCTCAGTTCCCCATGACCATTTCACAAAAGCAAATTTCCAGGTCCCCACACTCGACTCGACAAAATTTCCGTATTACTTGTATGTATCAAAGCGAAATATATATATACGCATCGATATCGAATCACAATACGACATTCCCTAAACTATTTGCAGTACAGCTTGCGGGGAGAAATAGGGAGACCATGCCCTATCAAAATCCTGAGAATTGAGCTCTCGGAGAGATAACGAAGTTAGATACGGAAATTTGTCCTTTCTCTCTACTTCTCTCTTTCTTTCTCTCTATTTATTCATTTCATGTGGACTTTTTGCCTTCATTCCAAGCCTCAGTGACATTGAGACAAGAAGAGAGAAAGAAAAGACAAAACGGTAACTGTTTTAGTTTAGTTCGTGAGAGTTGGCTGGAATGAACATACATGGTTGTAGTTGTAGTAGCCAACCAACAACATGACACTATCATCACGATAACTTGTATCTGAATACGGTGGAAATGGTTGTAATCATTGTCATTTGTTGGTTTTGGCCAAAGCACACACTGCATCCTACTCTGGAATTGTTATAATAATGATCACTATTCCCACCATCATCATCATCCGAATCGTCATCTAAAGGTACATACATATCTTTTCATTTGGCCACACCAGAGAGTTTGCGGCATGCTTTTCGCTTGTTGTGTCCTAATGTGTAAATAACTTACCTTCTTTACTGAGTCCAACATGCGGCGTACTTTTATGTATTTGCTGTTACGATAATATAATTATTATGGTGAAAACAGTAAACACATTTAGTCAGCATTTGAAACAACACTCTCACACACGCTCACACACATTCATTTGTTTTACTGGAGCGGACTCGAGCGGAGACGCGACACAGAAGCAGGAGCAGTAGTGAGAACTGATGTGATGTGAGTTAAGCAGCCGGTAACGAAAGCAAATGATTAGATAAAAGAGATTGAGTTTACACATTGGCAAGGGAATTAGTCGCCATAATGGACTTGGACAAAGTAGCTAATGTGTTCACTTCACACAGACACGGAAAACGGTGGAATGAACGGACACATGAAGGGAGATCCACGATGAGGACGAATAGGATGATGATGATGATGATAATAATAATGAGGATCACGATGATGTGGCTCTCCTAATTTACCAACCAGTTTCATTTAACTGTTCGACTGTCCCCCTTCATTTTTGAGAAAGAGAAAATGCATACGCTATGCGGTGTTCATTTTCCATCCCAGTTTGGTTTTTGTCCATATTGTAAACCATAAAGAAGAAACAGTTTTATACGGAGTATTGTCGTCGGTGCCTTGTACGTTGCAATTAGATTATACCAAAAATGTTTACACAAAGCTGGTACCTTGGAACAAGTTTCGTTATTACGGGACTAATGTCTTTGTCGAGAGATGAGAGCAACTGCGACGATTATAGGTTATGACAAAATGCATTATGTATTTTTGTAGATTTGTGCACTGCACTGCATAATTTTACGTCATTTTCAAGATTTTCGACTCCCTCCTTGAATATTTAAAGCTTTTAACAAGTATTTACGTGTGGGTAATGTAACCAATAGTACTGGGTATGGCCGCACAAATTTTCTCACTGGGAAAACAGCATTGAAGCTATAACTTCATTTATATTCTTTTGGACATTTTATTTTGGGTTTTTAATGGCTGTAAACGGACCCGCTTTCTCGGTAGTGTATTGTTGTAAAAGACGTGACAAGTTTCTGGTGCACTTTGGCAATTTCGTGATAGTGAGTAAAAGTGCATTTTTGAAATTAATCGAAAAGTTTAGGGAATTTTCATCACTGGGGAATTAAGCAGCTAATGGCAATGGTAATGAAAAGGAACAAGTTTTTTCGCCCTCCTGTTTCCCGTGTGTGTATTCATGAAATGGAAACTGTTCATTTATTATACAGTGTCATCCTCCAGTGTCTTTTTTAATAATGGGTTTGTATATTTGTATAATGAAAATTCAAGCAGAGCCCGAGTACAAGCCATAACTTTTGTAAATTTTAAAAGTATTTTTACCCATTTTCCAGCTCCTCGAATCAATGAGATTCCAGTTTGAATTTCCTGTACACTCTAATTTACATACATTTTCTCAGATTCAATGACACTAAATTCAATTTTGTACCGAGAAAGAACCTCAAGCACAACATTTCAAAGTTCCAAACTTTTTTCATATTAAACAAGTGGATCTCTTATCATCCTACTCTTCTACGCTGGCAAACTTACATTTGCACTGAAACCCCTGAAATTAGTAGAATTGTTTTGGGGAAACTTGTAATATACCGCCGTCTCTCTGAGAAAGCTCATTGACTGCTGGTAACCCCAAGTACATGTCTAATAAGTGGTAGAGTTTACGAAGAAGAGACAATAACTTGGTTTAATTTCTATTGCGAGCAAGTCTTGATATTATCCAGAACAGAGTGAAGTGGATGATGGGATAGTTGCCAAGAAAGTATGAGAAGAAAGGAGTGAGTTATAAGATAGAACTTTCAAGTACTCCTGTCCTTAAGCGTAAACCTGTTGTAGTAATCAAGTACTCCAGTACCTACCACGGAACGTTGAGGGAAAAGACAGGGTAGGCTTTCTTTCACATGCATAAAATATTTTTGAGGCGGTTATGCCTCTTGGCTTCATTGTCAGAGTGTATGTGATCCAAATCCAAATGTAAGTAAATGTTATATGCAAATTTTCCTTTTGGTTTTAAAGCTACAGCCGAATTTTAAAGGGTGAACATCAAGTCAAACTTATATTATGACTCTTGAAGGTATAAATATAAAATGCAAAAATATTATTTTGAATAGTAAATACTCCTCGACCACTACTATGCGGCAGAAGATGAGGTACGTTGCCGAATATTTTTCCGTAAGGCTGTGGAACTTTTCCCTCTGGACGTTTCAACTCCAAAATTTGACTCTCCAGCTGAATGATGATTTACTTGTAAATTGTTTTGGTGTTTCCCAGATGTGCGGAGAAATGTGGAACGGTGACAGCAACTTCTGGGATAAAGTGACTTGCAAATGTGCTGAAAATCTATTCTAAATGCAGAGTCCATGTTGAAAGATCATCATGTTGTTAAATACGTGTCAAGAACACGACATTTTCATCTTCAAACATGAAGAGGTGCCAAACTACGCAGTTTGTAATATATCATCAAAGTTTATAAAAGAAAGTACATGAGAAACATGAAAATACGATGACGAGGATATTACATTCATCAGACTTACATTATTTTTAACATCCAGAGAAATGTCTTTTATGGCATTCAGTCATCCAATAACATTGGTGAAATGTTGAAGAAATAATTCACTTCCGTCTTCCATTTAATGATTAATACGGTTTGTTTTAAAATAAAAAAAAAACTAAAGTATTGGGAGCGCGTGAAAGTGAAATAAATATGTTTTGATGATTACAACTTTTTGTAAAATTTAAAGAAAGCAAACTTCATTTTTTACAGAAAACCTTTAATTGTGGCGAATAATGAAATGATACCTATTAGCATTACAATAGACAACAATGAAAATGTTCCAAGAAGCCTTTAATATATTTTGTCAACGATTTTTTCTTCGTTTTTGAATGATACGCATATTACATGAGCATGTAAATATCCCTATCAGCATTTAACTATCGCAATTATGACTGGTTCTTCTATTCACAGTCCGTTGATTACAGTATTACCGACAGGTATCAAAATGCGGGTTATGCTCTCTCGTTTTCCATGATGAGCACCTAGTGGCTTGTGAGGCTCTCACTTAAATCAGAATGGCGTATGCGGCAGACATCCTCCCAGTAAATTAAATCTATAACTGCTTTACTTGACTCGTTTATACAACTTGTTCCTTCCAGTCTATACATATTGTCATCATACATTCCTTAATACTCATTTCACTTAAGTGCTATGTTAGGTGGTGGCCTACTACAGCCTTGAGCAACCTGCCGATTTTTATACCTCGTATGTGCTCTGCATACACATGTCTAAATAACATGTGAAACTCTCATGAAAGTCTTAAAGAATAACTTGTATTACTCCTTTTAACCCCTTACCCATTTTGTCAGAGACCCAACAGTGCGTCTTAACTTATATCTTCCATTTTTTGCGAAATATATGTGTACACCCTAGTAGACCCACAATTTTCTAAGATTAGTAAGCACGGATAAATTTTTAGAAGGGAAGATATTGCTGAACGAGTTTTTGACATTTTTATGGTGTGGACATTGGGAATTAGACTAAAAACTCTTTGAATTCAAACTTTTAGTAAATTTCTCCAGGGACGTCTACAGAATGACACAGTTTCCCCACTTTTTCCTTAGCGTTTTATGGTATTGCCATCATCGTGCCAAGCCGCCAAGCCACAACATGTCTAGTGATACACTCGTATAGATGCTCTCTTTCTCCCCTCTCCATTTTCAACCGCTGCTGACGGAATAAGAAGAGAAAGCTTCTCTCTCTGTATATATTTCTATGTCTGTCTGACTTTGGGGTATTATGCAATAATAACAGAAAAAAGACGAAATGAAGTAAGAATTGAGCATCGCACTCTGTTATAATGCGTTTTCCTCCAGCTCTCGTTGTAACCACATATTATATGGCTTAGTCAAACGGAGAAAGCAGGACGATATGTGCTGAATGTAAAACCAATGTTATGGTTTTGAATGACTAACACCATACCTACTTGTGTCAGTTTGTGCAGGACACAGTTAAATTCCAGACGTTTTCCTCTGCTTCGCTATCAGCATCAACATTTCTGCGGGAAGGAACTTAATGGATGTTATTTGCTTATCTGCGTAGGCTTAAGAACTTAGCATTAGTCCTTTGAATCTTTTCTGCTTCTCTTCCTGTACGTATATATTTTATGCACACATGCATTTGCGTATACACTACAGCCACGTAGGTAGGTGGGTAGTAGAAACATTCCTTGTTTTGCCTCTTTAGACTCACTTCCTTTTCATAGTTTTTTGCCTTTTAATATAATGAATTTTTTAGTTGCGTTGATATGAACTAAGAGTTTTAGTTTGGATTGCAAAATCAACCGTGCATGTGGAGGAAAAGTTGGAGAGTGTTTGATATGGTTTCTGGTATTTGCCTGCATTTCACTTGATACAAGAAAAGTAGCATGACTTCGGATCAGTTCCGGAAGATCAAGCCATTTCCTTAAGAAGATAAAGTGCATCTATGGGTTTTATTCGTCCTGCAGTCGGTCGAAACGCGGCCGCTGAGAAAGCTGCAGTCTCAGAGATAATGTTTTTGCATAGCAAGCCAAATTCGGAAACGGCGAATACAAAAAAATGTTTGCCCCAGAAATACTTGGTGAAAGCAGACCCCTAAACAGTACACACAGACTTGTTTCTATCCAATTAAAAAGTCATATTAGAAACGGCAGTCACTGGGATACATGTCATCCTAATGTGTACGCAACTTGCGGTATGTGAGTTAATATTTTTTGTTTACTTTTCCCTCGTTATGATTTATTGGTAGTTTGTCGATCGGTCACACTGGTGGAACACTAACCCGTGAACCCCATCACGAAAACATTCCTCAAATTGGGTAGAATTTCACCGTGTACCATTTCAAAGAATAAAATTGTAAGCCACTTTCCTTCCCTATAAAAGATGTTTATTTTTCCCGGTGCAGAGAGGTAGCTCCTCTTTAAAGGAGTGTAAAATGCTCTTCAAATTTAAATAAACTTTTATTCAATGTGTTTGCCCATTTTTTGTAACGTATGTATTCAGCATCTCGTTTGATTTTAAAATAAGGGAGGAAATGATGATTCACTGCTCTGCTAACGGGATAAAACGTCTACCTGGTACATGTAACGTTATTTCTTTTTGGTCATACGGGCGACGCCCCAGGAGATGGTCTTTGTTGTAAAAACTAGAAGGAAAAGTGAAAGCCCCGTGTTCATTCCCTGTCTCCCTCTCAAGCGAAACAGACATGATGGAAGTGGTAGAAGGTAAACAAGGTTGCAAATGAAATCCAGTGTACATGCATATACTACTACACAGAGAAAGAGAAACACTAGGGATAACGAATAAAAAGGACAGTGGGCTAGTAGTAATATGTAATGGATATATAGGGCCAGTAAAGAGTTCACACAGACACACACAAAAGCACCTTCTCATCCACTCACTTTCTTCGTCTTTCTTAGATGGGCTTTGTGTCTGTGTGAATGTTTTCGCAGAAGAGAGATGAACTTATTCTCATACATTAGAACATTCTCCCTCCGCCTGCAGCAAACAGCTGCTACCACCTTCTTTTTTTTCTTTTTTGCAAATGCCAACAAGCTTCTCAATCCCCTTCTCTCTCGTCTTGACGATGATACTTCTCTCTGTTCGTTTTTTTCACAATGATGATCATCATGCATATTGCATCTACACGCTATACTAATACTCCCTACCTTCATCATCGCTCTTCTTATTATTCCAAGTAGGAAAGAATGAGAGAGAATGAAAAGAGAAGTAAGAAAGGAAACTTTTTTTCCACAAAAATATGTGCAGAACTTGTAGTAGTAACGGAGGAAGAAGAAGAAGCAGGGAATTCATTCGTGGCGTTGCTCGTCCCACATTCGCTTTGGAAAATGTGCCCTTCTCTGCATAAGTACCTTTGAAATGAAGGCGCGCGCGTTCTTGCTCAACTTAGATTGATAATGATGAGAAGGAAAACGGAGCTGGAGAAGTGGATACTTTTACTTTTATCTCGTTGAACACAAAAAAAGTTATTTCTCTTTCCGTTCCTTCCTTTCGTTTCTCCCTTAATACTAGTGGAATATGTGCTTAGTATTATAAAAGTCATTATGCATCATCATCAACTCCTCCACGGGAACTTGGTGGGAACATGGAGTATTTAACGAGTGAATATCACATTGCTCAACAAAACGAATGACTTTTAAGCAATAACTTTGAAGGAGTTGTTGACTAAAATTTTATTAGAATGTTACATGAGACGCGCTACCAACTTTAAGAAAAATTGCAATCAACGTAAATGATTTTTCGTGGGAATATTAAATACATACATATCATACTTGAAAGTTTTTTTATATATAAAAAGAATTCACTTTTTGGTTTATTCAGTTCCCAGTTCACTCATCTTTATGAAGCCCCATGAAAAGTAAAATACATACCTCGCTGGCCCTTGTGTGCGGGAGTGGTTACTCAACAATCGTTGTTTACTTCTATTACGACAGGCACTACTACCGCCACTAGCACTAGTAGCTCTTGTTTTACCTATTTACTCCTCGACTGCATCTCCCAAACGGGTAACCAGTAGCAAGTTCTCTCTGTCTGTTGATTAAGTGGGCCAGGAGAGCATTTATCCATTCATCTTATTCTTTATGGCTACGACTTTTTGTGGGGAAAGGCGCATTTTGATCTTGTTAGTTTATAGGTGTCGTATAACCCGAACGAAACTGGCATGGTGTGACTACTTATTTACCTAGAGACAGCGGAGTCAATGTTAATGCGTGCACAATAAAGAACCTTGTGGTGATAGTAATGCAGCGACTACAACAGGCAGTTCTTCACAGACACATATACCGTGTGTAGATGAGCCTATAAACTTGCTCCCGTAAAGGGAGTAGCACTGTAGAAGGAGTATATTATTATGTACGTGCAAATATGATAAGGATAACAAGAGTTGCACCCAAGGCGTGAACTAAAGGCATGACTTATTGAAGTGAATAATATGATGGTGGTAGTGGTGGGGATGACGAAGTGTCTATAAGGCGTGTTAGGTACGAAAAATATGTTTAATGCATGACTTTACTGATACTGCATTCAGCGCCTTTATTTTAGATGTGTGGCTAGCAAGGGCGTGCTGTGCTATAAATAGTAAAAGTGTTCTTCTATTCCGTACTACTGTACTACCAACGTGTTATAATCAGCATAAAGAGGAGAGAGTCTTTGTAGATTTTTCTTTGTTCTTTGAGAGGCATTCATTCGACTTCTTTAACATACCACCATCAGTATTTACATTATTACAGTGATAAAGTTGACCAACAATGGTGACCCTAACGTGTATACGGTAATAATGTGGAGACCACACAATATCTTGCTCTATGTATATTCTCTGGGAGTTACTTGTCTCCGCAGGCAAAAGAGTGTCTCTAGGGTTGAGACTTTCCATTCAGCATTCGAAGATATTCACTTTTCAAAGATACATAATAAGCTTTCACTCATTCTGGACGTAATGTGACTGTATGGTGGTGTGTGGCATGCAGCGTCACCCTGGGATGTTTACTTTCACTTTTGGAATTTACAATGATATATTACGAACCAACATATGGGGCATGCTGGCATTATGAAGAATGAAAAGCGTTCTCTCTGTTTTAGGTATTATGTGTAATACTTTGTGTAGAAGAAACGGAAAAAGATCATATATTTGTAAGAATGCATTATTACGTCGTATTTTAATGGTAACAGTCAGTACATGGGACTCGTGTTATATTGCATTTTGAAGAGGTCTTTGAACTTGAATAACAACTTTACTGGTGTTTCATGATTTGTGTATTTTTTAAACATTTGAAATAACTTTGACTTTATTGGTTTGTTACAGAGAGCCAAATGTGCCCGTACCAACACCGGAATTTGTTGTAAAGCAGATCTCAGCTCCAAGATTTGTACTACTCGTGGAGGAAACAGGAAACATGAACTTAAGGGTAAGTATGAAAGATGAAATAATTTACGACTCTGCAATTTACAGGATGTTTTACCTATCTTTGATCGCCCGTTTACTAGGCCAAGTCCATTCATGACATTGTGAAACACTAAAATAGTAAGTGCTTTGGGCGAATGTTAGGGTTGAGCGAACAGCATATAATCATAGCACATTTTGAAGCGTGAAATTTGAAATGCATGCGTTTATGTCACAACATAAAAAATAAAATATGCAAGTATTAGTTGAGCAATCATGATCATCTTGGTCATTTATTTTTGGTAATCTTCATGTCACCGATTATTATTCTTAGTTTTATTATGCAACACGGCGTAATCAATTCGACATACGTTGTCAATGTCAGTAGGCCAAGTATATCTGTGAAAATAATACCTATGTAACAAGATAAGTATACATACCTACTCAACTTTCAAGTTTGATTTTTTTCTCAAAAACATCATTTATCTTTTCACGCTGAAAAGCTCAAAAACAGCATTGTAGAAGGGATCTATGCTTATCAACTACAAAAGCCATGTGTATAATATATTAAATTCTATAACATACAAAAAGTACTCAATATTAACAAGGATGTGCAAAGTGCAAAGTTAAATATTGTCAATGGACAAACGTCATTGGAAAGTGACATGTCGAAAAGCATATTTCATTCCAGTTCCAGGGAACTTTGGGATAATAATTACAAATTAGCACCGCTTAAATCCTCCGTCACGACTTGACTTGTTTCATTTCCTGTTCGTGAAACTGGGAAGTGGAAATCTGTGCAAAACATGATGTTGAATTGAAAATGTAATTACACAAGCATTTTGATTTTGTGACAGGCATTCCAGACCATTCTTTCATTGTCAATGTCTACCTCTGATTTACTGCTATTTAACAAGTCAAGGAAAAAGAAAGATACAAAATAATTTTATGGCCGAGAACCACAAAGTAGAAAGGAAACGCTAATAAAATCCGAATCAAATTGCCTTTGAAAGTTATGCCACTCTCCCTTCCAGTTGTTGTCCGTGTGCTCTGGGTTATTCGCTATAGTCATCTCAAATTTGAATACCTACCAGAGGAAATGTAAAAATGTGTATCTATTAACTGTAGACGTGCAAGGGCACAGTTACACGCGAACAAGATGTGTGAATACGAATCCATGTATATATACTACATTATGTGTACATTCCCCAAGTTACTCTGGGATTGATCTACGTTCTATTATGTTTTTACATACATGATTATTTTGAAGGGGATTGGCCTCTTGATAGTTATTAGATATTTGCACTTCAGGTAATTTTCAAGTGAGCAGGATAGTGCCAAGTTAATGAGCCTGGAAGCAAATGCAATGAGCTTACAGTAGAGGTGGTAATATGGGAGCAATTTCTTGTAGTTAAAGCACCAATAATGCTTTAGAGATTAAAAAAATAATGATCATCATCCGCGTTTCCTTCAGCATATTGCTCTTGTTCAATTTAAGCTAAATGTCTTCGTCAGGGTAAGCACAAGCAGCAGGCAAACTGGAAGGGGAAATTGCTATTGTTCTGTTGTTGCTCCTTTATCAGAGGCAGCACTTTTAAACTTGCTATTATAATCTAACTAAAACGTTTTTATTACAACGACATGTGGGTTCTTCTCGTTTTTATCGGTACTTTGGCGTGAATGAATGAGATGAAGATGTGATTGTAACTTCATTAAAAAAATTATCATTGTATAATACCACACAGACTTCAAACAAACTTGTAAAAAAGTCATTAGAGTCACTATTAGCTCATAATTTGATAGTTTCACTGATGCTACTGTTTTATCATTTTTTGCTCATTATTTTTGTCGTTATCAATGCTTGAAGTTAGGAGATGGGGATATCAAGATAATTTTCAATATATTTACGCAACGTTGCACTTGTGAAGTTCAACTTGCATTTTGTGATGATACATGTACATTAGAAGTATCTTTTAAAAAGACGCCGAAATAAAAATTGAAGTAAAGTTTAGTAAGTTAATACATGTTCATCTTCATTTTTTGGCTAAAGGAGCAGATTTATTTTTAATAACTCGCGCTTACGCCAACTATCCATTATAGCTTTATCAAGAGTTGTTTTATCATTTTTTGCTCATTATTTTTGTCGTTATCAATGCTTGAAGTTAGGAGATGGGGATATCAAGATAATTTTCAATATATTTACGCAACGTTTCACTTGTGAAGTTCAACTTGCATTTTGTGATACATGTACATTAGGAGTATCTTTTAAAAAGACGCCGAAATAAAAATTCAAGTAAAGTTTAGTAAGTTAATACATGTTCATCTTCATTTTTTGGCTAAAGGAGCAGATTTATTTTTAATAACTCGCGCTTACGCCAACTATCCATTATAGCTTTATCAAGAGTGCAAGCGAGAAAAATATCATAAATTTACATTAGCATTTTGAAGTACTGGCACAGGGATATGAACGAATATTGTTGTAAATATTGTGTTACCAGTTGCTTCAGCGTTTCCTAATTAAAAAGTAATGATATTTCGCAATAAAAACTAACTTTGTTTCTTGACTCACAATTTTGTCCCTAGGACGTGTGGAAATTTCTCAAGCTCGCCGTTCGCAAGTTCATCAAGTATGACTTGCCACTCGGAACACAGATTGGACTTACGCCAACTATCCATTATAGCTTTATCAAGAGTGCAAGCGAGAAAAATATCATAAATTTACATTAGCATTTTGAAGTACTTGCACAGGGATATGAACGAATATTGTTGTAAATATTGTGTTACCAGTTTCTTCAGCGTTTCCTAATTAAAAAGTAATGAAATTTCACAATAAAAACTAACTTTGTTTCTTGACTCACAATTTTGTTCCTAGGACGTGTGGAAATTTCTCAAGCTCGCCGTTCGCAAGTTCATCAAGTATGACTTGCCACTCGGAACACAGATTGGACTCATTAGTGTCAGTACGGCGGATGTACGCATACTTTCCAATATGACATCTCTCCAAACCCTGACGTTGAGACGAGCATTGGCTGACAAATTACCCAACTATCCTAACGTGGATTCAGGAGGAAACATCTCGCTCCGGCGTGGGATCTTTCAAGCCGTTGAGGTACGTATTTACATTTATGTATTCAATTCCTGTTATACCATAAAATACACTCATATTTAAGCGTCTATTGTTTATTCGTGTGCTGTGCTCCTGACGCAATATAATATTCTACTCATCATTCGTTAACAAAACTAGTTTATAGAACGTTTAAAAGAAGATATTCCCCCTGAAAAACTTTGCTCTTCTTGACTTCTTGGTTTTGCTTCATATTGTCTATTCAAGTCTCGTGAACGTGTTGCCCCGTTGTATGCCACACTGACTTACATATTGTTGATAAATTTAATACATGGAATATAAACTACGAGATTGGAAAGTCAAAATAAATAAGGATTCGTAAATGTACGTTGTACGATGTGACGTAAGTGAAAAATGTATGCCATCATAATAAATATCAAGATAGCATTTGTATCAAGATATATTTTATCGTCATATGTATGATACACCTTGACATTGTGTCATCGTTTCGTTTGGACAAAATTGTAAAAAATCTTTAGTTTAGTATAATAAAATAAAGTTTAACTAAAGTTGACTATTAAAACTAACTAAAAGTTTTTGGATAGGAATGTATCATATATGTGCGTACAGTAAAACAATCTTCAAAAAGATGCTACAAGAATTGAACCTGAAAACAAGGGGGTAGCTATACAAATGTGTGAGTAAGTTAGAACTTAGAACTGGAACTATTACTTGCGTATCAATCTACTGGTTTTGAGCCAGTTAAATTTTGTTTGATCCTAAACAACATATAAACAGGAATAGTGCGAGTACTATAAAACACATAAAAAGTAACAAGCCCGAGCTGCAACAGGAAAAGTCCATTTTGACAATCATTGTCATTTCGGTTACACGTTTATGTAATGACATAATAATTTCCTGGACTTAACCAAAAAACTTTGCTGCCTTCCGAAACTCCGATGAAACTATTGTAATTTTCTTCTTCCCTTTTTTACGCGTTTTAGATGAATGTGACGAGGTTAGTATATAAAATAGAGAAATAAAACTTTCTTCATTTGTCTACTTTTATGGTAGCCTTAACCTCATTTGACAGAAAAGACGACGATAAAAAGGCTTTGACTTTTTTACACAAAACAGAATTATATCTTTGGCTCACCATCACCATTTATGATACGTGAAATTCATAAAATTGTTGTGAAAAACAACAATCAAATTACGAATTTTATTCGTGGTAGTAGTAGTAGTGTGACAAAATACCAAAAACTGTGCTACTTTTGTTTGTACTTTCAACATTTTATACATTTTTATATTTGTTACATTTAGATTACATACAAGTGACTTTGTCCATATATCTGCATCTTGAAAATTTATTCACTCCTATTTATTTATCACTCCATGATTTTATGTAAAAGTAGACTACTTTTTTGTAGCGTAAGTTTATAAATGGGGCGTTTCGACACAGTACGTACATATCAGAGTTTTGCACATAAAATAGTAAATGGATGGAAACCATTTTGGGTTTGAAGTCATCCTCAATTCTTTAATAATGTAACTTATCTGTCAATGTTTGGGCATGCAGGCGTCCGAGCTAACATTGAGAATTACGTGTAGTTGCTTTTTTGCAAACAACTTTTTTGTAGCATTTACACACAGACACTGTTGTACAGTGGCACGCAATGTAATCTGGAATGAACAACCACCCCAAACCACACAAATTCAGCTTGACTTGTTTCTGAAATTGGTTCAAAGGGAGGTGGAGATAAGGAAGACAGTGATTTAAAGCATTTTTGCCACCATCGCCACCATTCCTGTGAATCTCCTTTATATTCCCTCCCTGGGCCTAAAAGTTATTTCTTCCAAACGCAAATGTCATTGCTGATTTGAAAATCGCTTTCCCTTTTTACTCTGGGCCCTCTTTCGGTTTCAGTTAGTGCCGATCTCATGCACGTCATCAGGATAATGCTGTATTCATAAGTACCTACACACATATGTGGGAGTACAGGGTACGCTCCTACAAACAAGCATGAAGGATTTTACGTCCTTTTTCATGCTTGTCTCCTTTCCTAACAACACATTATAATCCTACACAGCCCGCTGTCTCTGCATTAGAAAAGGCTCTTGTTCCAATGTAGGGAATATTATGGAAGGAAAATCTTACATGAGTCATGAAATATCAAGAAGTGGAACACAAATATCAGATGAGACCGTAAAGCAGGTGCTGACACTTGTTTGGTTGACTAAGAAAAGAAAACGTCCCAGCCTGTTATACGGCAGGATATAGCTAAATCCAAATTGAAATATAGAAAACGAAAGTAAACTACCAAGGCAGTAAAACTGCGGCAGTCCAACTTGAATTTTTGTCAATGCGTTCCACCAGGAAGAAAAAAAGTGACAGGGAAGAAATCCTTACCACTCTTCTTCTCAGCAACTGGAAAATGAACTTGCTTGTCACCTGATAAGAAAAAAGACTCAATTGGCTAGTTTCGCAGAGCGAACGACAAAACCTAGCAGGGTATTAGTTTTTAAATCATTATTATCTTGGAAGTATTGTTTACCTACTAGTGCTCTCTATTCTACAAGGGATAAGAACAAACCTTTGAAAGAGACGCGAATACTACATATGGAAGAAAATAAGAGGTCAATTGGTTGTACACATTATAGATGTTAGTAAATTGAGTAAATTTATTTTTATATAATACTTTGATATATATTTGTAGGCATATTACGTATATGAACTTTGGGCCACATTATAGTGGAGACATTATAAACACATGTACAATTTTGTGATTGTGCCTGTTTGAGATATTCCACTACTGTCTAATATATAATTTTAAGCCTCACAAGGGATGCCAGTGTACACACAATTTGTTTGTTTTGCATTGTTTCAAATAAATGGAAAAGTGTTTGCTTTTCATGTCGGGAAAATGCACACTTTTGCTGACTGTTATGTCACGCTGTTGGTCTCTGAATGCAAGCAGTTCTCAGGCACTTTTGCAGAAGGGAAGCGAGTTCGTGGTTATTTCTAGAAACATAACATATTAGTATACGTGTATAACTCTTATATAACCGTGTATTAATACTATACCGTGTTTATTTTGTGAGGCAATCGTAAAAAGACGTTTTTGAAAAGTGACTTAGGCCATTACGTTGGATGGTGACTGTGAATTTAAAGTACTCATTATTTGAACAATAATGAGATGGTAAAATGTACAAATCGGGAGGAAAAAAATTTTGTGCATGATTTTATATTTGCTGGTAGGTCCTACAGTGAAATCTTTTTCCTTGATTCTCTTCCCACTTTGGTTCGTGTTCTTGATAAACACCTGATTTGTCTCGCAGTAGTAGTTGAGTTGTAAACTTGAAGTACTTATTTTAATACAAAAGCAAAATTATATAGAGGTAAACGCTAGCTTACTACAAACTATTTTATTCGTTTTTGTATAGAGTCAACGGACGCAATAAGAGCCGCTTTTCCTGTGGATTTCTAAAATAAAAGTGTTTGAAAAGAATCTTTTTACATATGGGATATATTTTGCAACTATCACAGGCACGCTGTGCAGCAACAAAGAAATCTACACAGGAATGAGTAAAAGGCCACGAATGCGAGCGGAGCCTCATATGTGCGTCTAAATTGAAGAGAGTATCTCGGTTAATTGAAGAACATTAAAACATGCCCTGCCATTACAGTTGTGTACTTTATGGGTGGTAAAGAATGGTTTGGACAATTTTCTCTTGCGCTCATATCCCCAAATACTAACGCACAAAGGAACACTTTTCTTCGCAAAAGCTATTAACTGCTGTGAGCAAACTATAACCGCCATCATACTCATTGCCAATATGCATGCACCAAGCCCGGTTCATTGCTCACGCTTATTAAGGTGTCTGTTACGGACGTACGCACCTGCTCACCACAAAAGCAGCAGCAGCTCCTCTATTATTACTCACTAATGGTGGCAGACGTTGTGCTGATTGTGTTTCTATCTCTCGATTTTGTACAATTGACTATGCAGTGGTTTGCTACTCGCTCAGGTTAAAGGCTATTCTCAATCACAGAGCAAGACTGAAAAAAAAACTATTTTTCTGCTGGTAGAGAGTTGCACATTTTTGCTACACCACCATCAATTTTGTGCGGTTTCACAGAGTTGTTTGCCAGTAATTTGGGATAACAATAACTGCACTAATTATAAAATCCGTGAAAACTAGAGAATATAGGAACAATAACGTACTTATTTAGATCGATGTGGTTTTACAGGAAAATCACGACTCGAGAATAATTTTTCTCTCCTGTTGTAATTTTTCCGAGGTGTAAATACATTTAAAATAATACATTACTACTGTATACGAAAACATGAAAACAGCATTGCATAAACAAACATACATACAATAAATAGGTTTCTTATAATTTTGTGGTGAAGAGAAAAACTACATTGAAATGGTAAAAACCAAACAAAAAACCAATTATAAGCAGAAGGGGTCTATTGTTTCAGTGATTTTGTCACGCTCACGTTCCCTGCCTCGGCTTGCTCTCCAAGCGCCGTCGATAAGCGATGAAATGTTACAAGTAGTCTTGTGTTTTGTACCATTTTACCAAAAGGATTGCTTGAGAGAGGTTATTACAGAAGGTCTCTACAAAATAACCAAAGTGTTCCCAATACACTTTAACAAGCATGCTGCTTGGCTAGTTGTTTGATGGGATGTGCTACATCGATGCAGTAAGTAGTAAAATAACGTAGAAGAATAATATTTTGAAATTATTTTACATTATAAGCTTGAAAGTTTATGCGTGGACTTTGACTCCTGCAGCGGTGGCGCCTCCCAACCTTACCTACTGTGGGTATTACACAAACTGGGTTGTGTTTAAGTATATATGAAAATGTTTACCAGAAAATGCTTAGACATCTAAAATACCACCCATTGTTTTAGAAAAACTCTACATGAAATCAAAACAGAGGATTACGCGTCTCAGTATATAGTTGTAAATTATCGGGTAAACATGATATTGACTTTGTGGTGTGTCCCGAACACAAAACCTCAACTGTGGTTGCGTTGCGATTATATCAAAATAGTTGACGATGAGACTTTAAAACTCAAAATATTTACCTTTGGCAAATGAACCAGTGCAACGGCGATTGCATCAATTCCGAGGTGAATTATTATGTACCCCATCAACGAAACGTTAAAAATTATTTTTCATTCTGTCGTCAGTTCTAAAAGAAGGGTACCATCACATATTTATATATCCCAAACAGCATCATCTCTTAAAGTAAAATAAATCTATCTGTCTATCATACAAAATACCTTTATTGTTCTGTCATAGCCATAACTGTAGAGTAAAGGTATGTCATCAGAGATGATTTGCTGGATGATGCAAGAAACAGTTTGAACAGTAATAATGACACAGTGTTGTGCAATGAAAGAAAAGATCAAAATGTGGAGAGGGTCATTTTTCATTCACATCCAGTACAATGCTCTGTCCACTTTTTTGTTAGAGAGTCTGCGACGATTGAGGAAGGCAAGGGGATACTTTCTACGTACTTCTTCTTCATCTCAACGATATTCGTCGTCCGTTTGTATTTATATTGTTTAATGTTTGTCGGTTCATGTAACTCGCCTATATAAATTGTTCGGAGGGTAGCCAAACAGCTATAAACTAGCATTCATCTCAACGATTTTCGTCGTCCGTTTGTATTTATATTGTTTAATGTTTGTCGGTTCATGTAACTCGCCTATATAAATTGTTCGGAGGGTAGCCAAACAGCTATAAACTAGCATGTATACGGAAGCCAATAAACAAAGTGAAATAGCTTTCTCTCTTCAGTGGTCGTAGAATCGGCATGATATATCAATTTCTTCTTTACCCACAACAACAAAGTAGTAATTCTACAGTAATTGTGTTTTATACTTGCATTCTGCACTTGTACTTGACTTACCACGTTGTCCTTTTTTTCTTTTCTTTTTGTCAAAATGGTTGTTGTCCGTACTATATTTTTTTACTTTTGACTTATTACGATGGAGAGGCAAAGGGGAAAATTGATTAAAGAGTCTAAGAGAGCGAAGTAAAGAAAAGAGATGATTGAGGAAAAGACGAAAATCTCTGTGTTTGCTTTTCCAGCAGCCGCTCTGTGTGTTCAAGTAGGGTACACGAACTACACGGCACTGTGTATGTGGACTTTGTTGGACCGACAAAAACATATCATGCAGTTGAAAGACAATTTTCTTTAAGGGTGCGTCAACGCCGACATTATTACATGCCAAAGACAAGAAACCTACTGAGAGTTCACCTACCATGTCCCCGTTGTCTCCATGTCGTTGTGTTCTTGTGTTACGTCACGTCGCAGATCAATTACAATCTTCTTACTTCATCTCCACACTCAAAGCCAAAAAGGCAAACAAATCATGTGACAACCTTTTGACTTGCTCAGCATACAGGAATCATGTTGTTTGGAACTGCTGGCGGTGGTGACGAACGCAAGCATGCATGTGGAGTTTTCTCACCCAACCAGTGTTCTTTGCCAGCTAGACGAACGACACTGACCAAAATCACCCAAGTAGGTTGTCAACACCCAACCATATCTCTTTTGCTTTCACCTCCTCATCATGTATGACATGTTCAGAAGAAAGAAAAAAAAATCGGTACAGCAGCTCCTTCCACGACATAAGCTTCTTCTAATCTTGCTGGCGGTTGAACAGATTTTATGTTGTGCTTTTCTACATTTTTTCTTCGTACAGTGATGACATGAAGAAAAAAGGCAATTAGATTAAGATTACTACGTTTCAGATCCGCCTCTTATTGATAACCCTTACACCGCGCATAACAAGGTAAGGAATATGAAGAAAGAATACATATGCCAGGCTTGAAGTTGGAAGAATCCACAGCGTTATTAGATTTTAGTTGTGGACATTCAATGTAAGAGAACCACGTTTAAGGGCAAATGAGAATTGTGAACAGTACTTGTTTAATACATTTTTATTTTCGGGTAAAACTTAATAGTCTCAAGTACACGCTGATTTTACTCGGAAACTATTTGGGCAAATGGTTAGTAACTATTCAAGTAAGGAACCTTGTACGGGCATAAAAGTATCCCATGTCGTCATGTTAAAGTATGTTGAGTAGCGTAACATACTACTTGAAGCTAGAATAACCGTATTATGCTACCGATCACAATCGCATGAAATGACTATGGTTAAGTTGCTGAGTGTAATATGCCTCGCTAAAACTTTTTCATTATTTTAATTTAATTCTGGAATTGAGTCAGTGTCCGCCGTGGATGAAAAGTATATATCCTGATTTTCTTACCCAGGTAAAATTTTAACAAGCCAAATAACGAAACGATCTAGAATATAATCTTACAAAGTCAATACTGAGTGCACTATGAGAATGATTCATCTATTATGTCAAGGATAAAAACTTAGCACCAAGCTGGGCTTACCATCAATACCATCAATACTACTCCCGGGAAGTCAGTGTGTTAGTGAAAACTGTGCAGCGAGCGGTCGTATCTTCGTACAATTCTATCTTAAACGTTGGGGCACGCACTTTGTGCAGTGTCGCTCCCTTTTCCATTACAATAGAGCTTTTACATTGTTACAGTACAGCAAAGCTTCTCGTAGAAATACTTACTCTTGGCGTACGTATGTGTTACGCAAAGTGTATAGAGATGGGATTGCTTGATATCTGATTAAAACCAGTGGTTGGCCTGGGTCGAAGGGTGATTAGTAAATGACAAGAAATAAAAATTGCGTCTGTCTGTGACTCTTTTTTCTTTTTCTTTTCAATTTCCTAACATATACTTCAAGTTGTTCCACCCCTCCATTGAATCCGAACGATTCAGTCTTTATTTTTGTGTTCAATTGGTATTATACACTGTTTTATATAACTACGCGTCTGTGAGCAGCATATATAAAGTTCGACGTATTGGTACAAGGAAACTAGCCATATTAATGATTTTTATAACTTTATAAGTTTATACTCATCTCCTTTTTTTATATTATCTGTCTTGCAGTTGCTCAAGAGAAATCAGCAGCGAGCAGCCGGTTCCGTGATTATTCTCGTCAGTCAAGGCACAGTTTCAAGTACAGATCTGGAAGCATCGTTGGAGCTTTTAAGGGAAGAGGAAGTTACTCTAGCGGCCATCGAATATCCATCACTCGGTGAGACATTTTGATTCTCCTTCCTTTCTTAGTCATCTTGTGTAACGTACTTTTTCCAATCAGGAGAAAAAATCAATTAGTTATTATAACGTTGCACCCTATACCTGAATACCGTAAGTGCACTTTATACACCCTCCTGGTGTTCTGGATCCTAAGACTTTAGTTTCCTGGGCGGAAAAAAACAATCAATATGTCGGCATGAATATAATGTTGCACCCATTCCTCCTACAAAAATAAACCAATTTTCTGTTCAGAAGCATATTTTGCTGGTCGTGCCCAAACAAGTTTCCATCTCCATCCAATGCCCTCTTATTAAGAGTCTCTCAATCTCATTATCGCACGAGAATATTGTAGCAACGACAGTAAACAAAATTCACAAGTACAGTCGATATCAACGGAAATGGTTTGATTCTTGAGAATGCTCCAAATTAAAGGCAATACTTATAGATACACACTTGGATAAAAAGACCAACTCTATTTCCCACTTAGTTCAATTAATTAGCCCTCTACATATTTCAAATCAATTTATTGAGAGTTCAGAACCCGTGATTAGGCAAAGTAGCAAACATGACTGACAGTGAGACAATGCAGAAGTAACAGTACATAATCCATGGCCACCTCTCAAGTTTGTTCCGTATAACTGTATTTATATAAAATATAATTTTAAAAATTCTCTCCTTTAGTGATAATGTAAAACAGTAAATGTTTGACGATAAAATTGCTTATATTCGTGTGTGTGATAAAATCCCGACCTGAGTACTACTCACAAGGTAAGTCAACTCGCGACTACGCGAATCCGTTGGTGCCATTGGTAAAAATGGGTACCTTAGAACCTTAGTGAAGTCATAACATTCATTTTAACCCCGAATGGAGACGCCATGATTTTTAAAAATTGACAATCGGAGCCAGCGGTATACGGAACTACGCAAGCAATTATTGTTTCTTGAATATATAACACATGTATTTGA
>JAHZNB010000265.1:0-23691 GCA_027744295.1 Callyntrura guangdongensis | reverse complement strand
ACTTGCCCAGTCGTTTTAGTCAGCTTTTGTTGTTCACCGAGAAAAGTATTGCCACACGACGACAATAATGCAATGCTGGAAATAAAATCACATGTCTTCAATTTTTTAATTCACATTAACTTATTTCACTGTTTACTCCTGTAATTTTGAAGTTAATTTTAATTTAAGCAACTGTTATATCACCCTTATTAATCTTGATTAATTGTTGACGTCGACTCGGAAAAAGAAAACGCAGTAAACACCTTCCGAAGTCGACAATCTCTATTAATTGCCTACTGTATGAGCGGCGTCAAAATAAACCAACATATTTTTGGTGTTTGACAACTTGACAAGAAAGAGTAAAAGACGCAAAAAAACCCAACATCATTTAAAATGGAATTCGGATTTTATTACTTACGTTAAAAAATACATCACGGTATATTTAGACAACTACTGTTTATTTTGTAAGTATAAGTAGTAAATTTAAACAGTAAATAATAATATCGTACAATGTAAGATGAAAAATTCATAATATGTTTATTATGTATATGTATGATATGATACGTGTATATAATAATAACAAAAACAAATTGAGACGATTCTTCCAAGTTTTTTTTCTTTTTGAGTTTCAAATATACTTGATTTAAAATAAAGGATAAAAATTAAACCAGTGTACTTACTACGTGTAAAATTTTAGTTGTTAAGATCATTATGATAAGAGTATAAGTATTGATCAAGGTTAAAAATCAACTACTACTGAACTTTAAGCACAGTTTGTGAGCGAATGAGAATTTTATTAAAATGAGGCGATAATATGCTGACAACGTGGGATATGATTTTAATGAATGATTGTCATTTTAAAACGTTGTTTGTTTGTACGACATACTACTACTAAAAGTAAAAAATAAACAAAAAAACATTCTATACATAACAGCAGCGCGCAGAGTTTTTAACGTTTCATTTATTTGCATCCCTGATGTAGCGTAATTTTGGCTACAAGTAAGTTCGAAAAAAACGAATCACCTCTGGTGTTGCTACAACTATCATTTATGATAAAACTTCCAGAAAATGTACCAAAAAACGGGGTTCGTTCTTTCATAAGTATACTTTACTTTTAAAACCGAGATTCGTTCGCTTTAAAACAAAAATGACAATCGGTCACGTTTTTTTCTTAGTGAAGGCTGCTAACAGCAATCACATTAAGTAGATAACTTTCACTAATTACTTATTTATTTCAACAATACGTAGCACAACCTATGTTGTCTGTGAGCCTGAGATAGAAAAAATTTTCATCTTGCGTTAAGATTGATTGTAAATGGTCATTCGTACTTAAATAATACCGTGGATCCTTTTAAAGATATCAAACAAAACACACATTACTTTACCTCGTTCGTTTATAGGATTTAACCTGTTATAAAAAATTATACAAAATATACACACACATTTTTCGTTTCGTCTCATCTCAAGTATAAATCTACAAAATACTATTCTAAATATTATGCTATTTATAATCTACATAAATACATATTATGGATACATGCTCACAATACATTACTGATTTGTTCGTTTTTTTACAGCGACCGCTGCGTATTTATAGGCACATACATCGAGTTTTTGTGGGATAGACACAGGTAAGGCGAACCATTGTAAATGACGGTTCTAAGAATTAAGATACCGAAATTACGGAATATTTGTGTTTACAAATAAATCATCATCAATCATCAGATATCTTTCGCTAACAAAAGTAAATTTCTAACTGCTATAATATCGAATTTCGGAAGTATATAGTATATTTATACGTAATAAAGAAAAAGTACGCGGATCAAGTTGATACTGTAGTGATTTTTTTTATAGATATTACATTATTATTAGTTGTCATCGGGAGTTGCCAGTTTATTACCCTCGCGTAGTCAAGAGTCGTTATGACTGGTAAGCTGAAACTTGGTTAGGGTACTAGACCGTGGTGGTACCTGACTATAAACATTATATTGAGTAACGGACGGAGTTAAGCCCATCTACAATGACAACGATGGCTTATTCTATGCCCTGGCATATATTGTATCAACGGAACAGAAAAGCAGAACAGGTAGCAGGAGAGATTTTTCTTCTTCTTTATACTTTTGACGCAAATTGCAAGAGTTGGTAGCATTAGGTTTTACCTTTCATTCCTGACTTGCTTCCTTTTTTATGGAAATATAATATAAAATTGATTTTATGCTTATGACTGGGAAGATAAGAATAGCTTACAAGTATGATGTGTATAATAATAGTTTTTTTTCTCTCGATCTGATCTCTTGTGTGGAGGCTCAGATACCGATTCAGTCTTCTAGTCAGCACAACTAATTTGCCCGCTACTGCTACTACTTGCTCCATCTCCTCTTCTTTCACCGCCGCTTCCACCCCTACTACCGTTATCCTCGTCTTCCTCGTCGTCTTCGTCATTATCTCTGCCATCACCACTGCCACCACCACTACCAGGTTCCTCGCGTTGGTTGTGTAGCTGTTCTTCTTTAGCTACCCTTTGGCCTTTACTGTTGCTGTTATTGTTATTATTATTAATAGTATTGGGCTGCTGCTGCTGCTGTTCATTACTCTGATCATCTTGCTCTTTCTCAGCTCCCACTCCCGGTGTCCGTTTCCTATGGATTTCCTCCGAGATCATTTCGAGATTGGATAAGGCTAATGAGTAAGCTCGTTTCGCGGCTGTGATGCCTGACTGCAGTTTTACTGTTCTTGTTTTCACCTCACTCAGCGCTGAGTTAAGTCGATTTTTCATGTCAAAATATGGTTTCGATTTGAGTATGTCCTTCTCCAAAAGTTTTCGCAACTCGTAAACTTTCTTCTCCGCTTCGTAAAATTGCTCTGCTAAGGACCGGTGGCAGCACTCACTATCCGATTTTTGCTTTTCGGCGTCCATCACCTACGTACAGACAAGGCGGGAGAAAAGAATAAGTACAAAAAAATCAAATTTCGTATGATACGCTAAAGTTATTTTTCATGTAAATTTTGTAGGATATTTTTGAACGTGGGGCAATGTGAAAATCCGCTTTTCTCGCAATCTCTTCAGTTTTAAGTTCATCGCTTTATCATTATTCTATTATTATTCTATTCAGCTTCGGTAATAATAATAAATATTATAATAATAATATGATAACGACAGCGCATCCGGAATCATGGCCGCCTAGCGCATCAAAGCCTTTTCAATACGACCATGTGAGAAGGTGTATGAGTGAGATAATAAACACGCTTTCATGTTTCCCGTTTCAGCAAAACCATATCAGAGCGGTAATTTAATAATAAAAATAAAATAATGTGAAAGCTCTACTCCATATTCCTACCAACCGACATCCTTTCTTTTGTAAAACTTCTAAGATGAACAATTTTACACCGTTTTATGTTCTATTTTACTTCATGGCAATGCGAGCAACAATCTAATCAGCAAGAGCAGGAGCAGAATGGGCATATTATCAAAATTTGTCCGGGCAAAGTCCAAACAGCGTTTTTGCAACCTTCTAATTTCTACAAATAATGAGCTTCTTACTCACGACATGTCTTACATTGCCCCATTCGCATCGCTCAACACCACTGTTTACTTCACAGCAAGGCAGTTGCTTTCTCTTTGGTGCTGTTTTCAGTTTCATTCTGATTTTGCCTCACTTTCTCTCTTGAAACGCTCAAACCCCAGTAAAATCAGAAAATGTACGGTTCTAGCAAAAATACGTAAAATAATTATTCTATTTTTGCCTGAATCAAAATCTGTTTATCAAAAATATTATTATTATTATAATTATTCTTTTGCGAAACGCAGCAGTTCCTATTTCGGCACAAACGTAAAGTGAAAAGAATAATAGTAGGTGAATACTATTGCCCCTTTGACAATGAAAAGGCGTCGTTCATCAAAAGCGTCATATAGATAACGTGAGAATTTCACAAATGCCTAGAATCAATTTTACGCATACATGTACAACCAACTGGAGAAAACTTTTTGAGACTCTTGTGCAAATTTCCCATTCCCTATATTATTGCCTGGGAGGAAGCCGTTCAAGTGGTCTGTTTTGACCCAGAAAGGAAAACAAAAATAACGAAAATAAAGTTTATCGCCTGTGAATGCCACAGGAATATAGCCGCATGGTATACAACAAATTGGTAACGTACCAAAAAACCTTGCATTTTTTGTTCACTCTTGTACTATTCTCACCTACTACAACAACGTACGCCGACTTTCAAATACCTACTAGAGCTTCCACTTTTGTATTTTTTACGCCTTTCATTTTTTGTTTTCCTGCGCGTACAAAACAAATATCAGTTTTTTTTCATCTGTTCCCCGCTTTCTAACTGAAGGTGGAGAGAGAAATAGAGAACGAGTTCAAATAAATGTACATATTACTAGTGATTCAAAATTCCTCTTGCTCTCTTTCTCCTTTCTCCCTCTGAATAAAGATCAAATAAAGCAAAGAGCGGTGAAAGGCAGAAAAACAGATTCTATAACGCACACATAGACAGCTCTTGTATTTATAGTAGTATCAGCAGCAGTGGCAGAATAGCAGCACCAAAGTTGTAGAAAAGGAAGCTAGGAAAAATACCAGAAAGGTACATCAGGAGATGGGGAAGACAAAGAAGAAGACGAAGTGGAAAGAGAACAACATGGGAATTTAGAATCAACAAAAAGCTGGCTGCTCATAAATCTATGGTTTTTTATATGGACGACACATACACACACGATGATAATATGAAATAGGAAAAGACATTGCAATGCAATAAATGCAATAACATTCGCACTACCACCATAATCATTATCTTTGGTCTTCTGTTTCTCTCACACATACAGGGAGAATGTGTACCACACATCGTGGCAGTAAAGAGAAGGGAGAAATGGGAGAGAAGTAAACAACCATGTCATTTCATTCCATTTTGTTTTTCTCTCGTCGTCTTCTCGGGGTTCTCTATCACCAGAAGAGAATATCAACGAGCAAGTGGTGGACTGGACTTTTACACACATACACAGTTGCCCATACGTACACGTAGACTCTCACCCACAAGGCCATTATGCATTAGTATTGGGGAAAGGGAAAGCGAGAGAGAGGGAGAGAGAGAGAAAGTGCGGGGAAGGTAGGAAAATAATGCGAATAAATGGAATAGAAACTGGCATTTATACACATTACGAAAGTAAGTGTAATCTTGATAAAACACTGGAATGGCAAAAGAGCGAGAGAGCTGGAGAGAGATAGAGGGAGAGGAGTAGAATGAAATATTTTATTAGAAGGGAGTCATTCACAAAGAAGTTTAAGAACTTGCTGCCTTTCCTTTACAACAAAAAGTTGCTATGTGGAATGTTCGTTGTAGGTTTTGAACCACTTGGGTAGTGAATGCTTCGACACCTTCCAAAACAATATTTTTTCCAGTCAACACCTAACAAACGAGGNTTCCAAAACAATATTTTTTCCAGTCAACACCTAACAAACGAGGAATGCACAAGAATGGGTGAAAAGCGTTGTTTGGCAGTTTGTTTAGGAGAACGGACAATAATAAGTGTGCCATTGAATACAAAGTGGCTGTAAACTAGCCACGCTTCTTCTTTTTATTATTATTATTACAACTGCCACCACTACCACCACTACTACTACCACTGCTGCTCTTATGATTATCATTGGGAGGAGGGTAGTTTTTGCAGAAACGCTGGAAAAGACGTTGCCAACTACCAACATGGATGGTTATGGGTTTGACAGGATGACATTCACAAATTCCGCCGAAATAATAATACCAAATTGCCATTTATTATAAACTTTGACGACTAAACTGATATTTATATACGTATTAAATTTTATCAGATTTTTTTTGGCAATAGAATCAGTACAGATATATACGTCAACAATTAAGTTACAGTGACTGATCGAGAATGGGTTGGCTGCAGGACAATAGCAACGGAAAGGAACAATAATTATGTTGTTTCCCTGACTGATGGGGCAAACTCTGGTATAATATATATACATGTATAGATATATCTCATAATATATTACATTATATTATATTACATATTATTATATTACGTTGCCATTTTTTTTACCTTTATTGTGGCGTGGTTGAGAACCTCTTGCCAGGTACTGTCAAAATTTTCATCCTTTTCGTATCTGTTCTCGACGGCTCGTAACCGTTTCTCTTGCGGCCCGATGAACATCTAAATCCCAGGAAAACAACAAACAAGCCAAACATTAATATAAAAAATATGTTACATTTGTTGCTTTTCTGATACAACAAAACCGTTTTAGTAGAAATACATGACATCTTATTAAATTTCGGTTGCTTTATTTCATGTCATTTACGTCTGACTGTCCATTCATTACCAAAATGTTCCAAATGTTTCCGGATTACCTTTAATTTCTGCAAAGCTCTAATTTTGTTTTAAAAATTGAGTGTCCTAGAACACATACAAGATACACACAGGCTGTATTTGAAACACTTTTGTTCTATTTCTATTTGAACTGCTCTTTTACTACTACCACCTACCGCTACTTTCATCGATCACTATTGTTAGAATATTATTTTTTAATATTGTACACTATTCTGCTACCTAAAGACACAACGAAAAGGTTAATTAAATTAAAACGACATATCATGTGATTTATTATACAAACATAAAACCAACAAGTAAATCCGTTTAGCTGATTAAATTCTCTTTGCTCTTCTGTAGCTGAATGAAACCTTAATTCAGTCACAGAGGTTACAGCTACATGCAAACACACATGGTTTAACTCCAAAAACACGTGCACACGTCGTTGACAACGGGGAATGACAGCGTACAGCGTGACTGACGTATATATAATTATATTATATTCGTATGTAGTACACCCGTAAAAAGTTGTGAAATCTACAAGGGACTTTTCCGGTACCCGGTTCTCATTGCCTTGCGCTGATTAGATCCACCACCCAGTACACAGATCTAATATCCGGTTTCTGTTGTATTCATTGCACCTCACTACCCCAAACAAACACCATATTATAAAATATAATCGCAATCTGAACGAAAAAATGACCTTGACTCGACAAACGTTTGGAGCTTTGTTTACCCCTTTCCCCATTGTAATTTTCGTTTTTGTCTAAACAAGAAAGGAGCGTTCATACATAAATCATCAAACGAGAAGTACTCTCCACATTCTTCCTTCCACCCAAACCAGTAAAGGAGCATCACCTTACCACACAGCATACTGTCATGTGATCACCCGATTCTTTTACATTTTTTCTAGGATCTCCCTCGTCAGACCCATACCAAAGTATTTCTAGTATATCACGTTTGCGTACTTTGTCTTCTGGCTTGACTTTTAATTCTTTGTCTGCTTCTCTACAACAAGTGTTTACGTTTCTCTCCCCGTCGCTGTATGTCTTCTCTCTCACAAACTCAGTCTAGTACTGGTAATAATCCATATAATTTTTATTATTATTCTCTCGTCGACTTTCTCCCTCTTGACAAAAATCACAAGTTTTTTATCCTCTATTTATTCAGCTTTTCGGTCCGACGTATACAACTTTCTTTCTCATTTTTATTGTCTAGAGGTACGTAATTAGTCCTCGTTCGTAGCAAAAAAAAATTGGAGGGATGTCGGAGTCGTTTGAGAAGAGAGAAGAAAGGACTGACTGGCGTAGAATACAAAAGTTTTTTTTCGTCTTATACCTTAGTTTAGTATAATATAATATTTTTTTATTATTAGTCGGTTGTGGATAAAACCGTATAAAGTCATGTCATGTAGATACATAAAGTACACGGTAAATTATGTTTCAGCAGAAAAAAGGAACGCGGCTTGCACGTGACTACGTGACTTATACTGCTTGCTTCGTTTACCCGGCCGTTACACCATCACCACCGTCACTTGGAGTTTTGGAGCAGTGGTGAGCAGCTTCATAATATAATAGATAATATTCATTTTGGAAAGTTCTGTCCATTTTTACGGCTTTGTCTATTCTGTAAGTGCACCACTGTTCGTGTTGGAAGGTAAAGAGGATGGTAAAAGTAGAAGGTAAAAAAAAGACGGAGTGAATGTTTAAGTAAAACAGACATGTTTACCATGCCTAAAGCTTTATTGCTTGTAATTAGTAGTGGAATATGAGGATTCTCTTCTCATGGAATATTTATGATAGCATGTGTGTGCTTTTATTAGAAGACAGCTTCCTTTTTTATTGAACATGATTACTGGTATAATGCAATTAAAGTTTATGAGTCTCCTGTACTAATTTCATAGCATGTTACTATCCATACGGTGGAGAATCTGGCACAATACCTTAGATAATAGGGATGTGATGGAGGCCAATGAGTACCGGAAATAACGTCCTAGTACTGACGTCTTATCTTCAATATTATCTCCGTGTTTAGGAGTGTCTACCTATTCATTAATCTGTCGTTTTGCTTATTTAAATGGGAGTTGGATAGTAAATACTACGGACATTTGTTCGGAAGAATCATAAAATATTCGTGTTCATGTTTACTCGTTCATCATAACGGGGCGTCGGAAATCCGGTTTTAGGCGGTTTGTTGTGTATCTTTACAGAAGCATATGCAAGTACTGTCCCTGGAAGTGCAAGAAGATAGCTCCAATCTACAATGATATTTATGAAAACTGACTTGATAGAAAACGATTATAAGTGGCGTACAGGGGGTTCGTTCCTTTCATCATCATCATCATCATCATGTCCATCATGGCTGATTGATGTTGAGCTTGTGATCGACAAAGAAGTGTAAAAGCAACCAGCCAATCACCGAAAAGACTGGTGAAGATGGTGATGATGAAAATAGGAACAGTACACAGTAAGGAGCAAACCCTTTGTAATATTAGTGTACACCGTAAGACATGGGATTGCTAAATAACGCCACTAGTCTATGGTCATTCATTATGGTCGACAAAGAATGAAGCTTCGTTACAACCTTGGACTTCTCCTGACAGTATAACCCATATTAAACTGTATCATGTCCACTGTGGACATGGAATAACAGAATTATTTTATTACCGTTATAAAACTCTCCGGGTCAAGTGCCCCTATATTTGATTTCTTACTAATGTAGGATTTCCTTTGACCGTGTGGGTAATATAACTTCTCGAAGATCTTTGAAATCTAAGTCCTTAAGAATATACATGCGTTGTATGTCCAATTTTGTTACAACCTTTGAAGTATTAAAAGAAATATAATTTAGGCACACAGAAACCCACTAACGGGGATTTAAGTTACTAGAAAAAAGATACAGATATAAGATGTCTATTTTTATTAAAAATACGTTTTTAGCCCACTTTTATGAATACCTACTCAAAGAGCACTCTTCTTCATCATTACAACTTCAACTGAACTGAACTTATGTGTGCAAACCGCCAAATGAAGGTCTTTTATGTAGTATAAGTTACACACACAATTATTGAGCTTGTTAAATAGCTTTCCCCTTTCATTTTTGCTTTTTCTTACCGAAAAAAAATCACGAGTAACAGAAAATTGACAGTCTCAGGTTTAATGTTACATCAGAGTTGTATACGTTAACTAACATATGTATGTACAAACGTCAATTTGAGAAGAAAGTGGGAAAGTCGTTGCCAATTTTTCATTCATTTCCCAACTTTGAGTTTCTTTTTATCAACTCGCACTTATTGTATACAACACAATTCAAAGCCAGAAAGTAAATATATTTTCTGTCGGTAGCTTTATGCTTCGTTTCACCATTTCAACGAATAAAGTTGCCGAGTTGATAGGAACTGAAAGAAGTATAATATACACAAAAGAGACTCTCATGAAACCAATTACCAGCACGGCTTTGTTTTGTGCTGGTAGTTGCGTGTGTTATTTGTCAGTATGCATAATAAAATGAAATATAATATATGTGTGTGCCTCGAGACACAAAAATAAATGTATGTTGCTCATGAAAATAACTTGAAAGCTCATAACTTTCGAAGAACCAACCGTTCTCTTTGCTGTCGATAATAGAATTACCGTTTTAAGGGTATTTTCTTTGCACAGTTGTATACAATATGTATGTAGACACGTGATTAGGAAAAATAAGGAAATTGGAACCGTTCAACTAGGCGCTTTGAATAGAGATTATTTTTCTCAACTAATGGATGTACAGAATGTATATACGACCTCGTTAATACGTATTTACAACTTTTCCTCTTCACTTTTTTGTCTGGTTGAAAACATCCCTCTATATTTTTTTGACTGTGAGCGATGAAGTTGTAACGAGCTTAGCTTCAAAAACTTCAAGAGTTTAGGTATTTAGGGAATAGCGCATCTTTCCTTCATGTGTACTGTCAGTACTGTGTCTTAAAAAGTAGTAATCCAGTTCATAGTACAAGGGACTGTTGTATATTCTGTTGTGCGTTTACGGGTACCTACCTGTCGCTCGATGAAACTGAGCAGCGGCTTCCAGACATTTTTTATGAAGCTCGTCCGCCGCTCCTTTGGCATCATAGAAAGGCCTTGCCTTGTCAATAGAAGGACCCAACTTTCGAATCAGTTTCTCCAGCTCGCCTCCTTGTTGACTAAGTAAATGTCGGAATTGTCCGTTGGCTTCCTGTAAATAACCAGAAAATAGATACGTTTCAAACTTCAAAATAATATGTTGTTGATACATTTCTTTTGTTCACAGAGTAAATATTTACAGGGAAAAGAGGAGGAAAACTACTTTCCATTTTTAATTGTTACATTAGATTCACAGACAGATGAATGCAGATGTTAAACAAATAAACTGTTTATGGTTCAATGGAAAAAGGCAATTCTGTCGAATTCGTGCTTTGTATAAATAAAACGGGAGTCTGGCGGTTACGTGATAAGTTTGTGCTTTTAGGACGAGATACTGAGTCAGTCAGTATTACTGACGATATCCTTATCCAAAACTGGAGATTTGTATATGGTGGTACGATTTCCCGGATTATATACATTAAAATACTCGATTTCATAGGAAATTTTGTCTCGAAATGAATGACAATTTGATTAGGTAGGTATGAAGTTTACAAGGACATGTCCAGCACACTCTCTGCTCGTCATTGTAAAAATCCATTAAATCTACAGCAGCACCACAAAAACTAAAAACAAACCCCCATTCATCCAATCAATAACAGTCTTGCTTACGAAATGCACTCATTTATTTCCGTCATTGCTACTCCAACTCCACGGGCACCATACTACCACATATACGGCGCACTGTAACATGAATCCAAAATATTTTTATCTGAGAAGCTGACAAAACAAACCTAAAAAGAAGAGAGAAATTCCTTTTCATCGGTTTTTCTGCAAGCAGGAAACAGTAAAACCGGGTTTAGTTGTAAACACACTAATACACGCATTGTAAAGGGGCATTCATACGTGGTGGGGATGCGGGATACTTAGTCGACAGATGAAATAAAAGTGAAAATAATGACGATGTGTGTGGCAAACGCAACGGCAGTGAGAACAAGATCATCATCAGCTCTTGTTTCTCTGAAAGACTGGGAATAAAAAGGAAATCTGCTGAGCGGACTATATGCGAAAATTTATGCGCCTATGCTTTATATGTGTAGCCGGTCCCTGAGAACCTTATACTATTCTGATGAATTAGTGATTTTAGTCAGGACTCTTATCATCATCATCATCATCATCGTTGTCGTTGTCAGCATCATTGTAGAAGAACAGGGTAACACAAGAGTGTGAGATTGTAGAAAATGGAGATGTGCAAATACCATTCTCCATTCTTCTCCACCATGGCGAAAAGCGACAAGCAGAAAAGGTAATTCATTATGACAAGGCATATGATGATAAACCGTGTTTCAATTAAGTTTTTATATATATGATGCTCTTACTACTACTAGTAGTACGTGTTCACCGAGTAGCAGATGATGACGGAATGCTAGAATGAGCTCAACGGAGACTTTGGGATAATGTGATGGGAGCTTACACTGAAAAAAGTTGTTTGAAGACTTCAGCATTCTACTTATATCAGGTTGCAAAATGGTACAGTAAAATCGAAAAACAACGCAGCAAAGCAACTGCCAACAGTTCCCCACTACACGTCAGCATGAAGTCGTTGTGCCTGATTAGCTTTATGCAAATTTTAGGTGACCGTCAATATCATGGATGGTTTTGGGGAAAATCTGAGAAATTAAAGAGAATTCGCGAAATTCTAGGGTAATTTCTGAAGAACGGGAGACATTAATGAATACGTCCTTAGTACACCACTCCATTTTCCATGTATACCCGTCATCAGTGAAAACCCCGGGAGCGCCTTGGTAATTTTTCATTCATTTATAATAGAAAGAGACTTTGCATCATCGTGTATGTTTTCTTGTCCGTTTACATTATCCATTTTCCTTGGTTCTTTACAGCTCCGCGTTCCAGCAATCTGATGTTGCTTTTAATATTTTACCTCAAATTTCCCCATCGTCATTCCACCACCACCAGCGAGATGGTTTCACAGGCCTACAAGCAGGAACAAAGAGAAACAGAACTAGCTATTATGGTGGTGGGGCTGCTGCTGACGATGATACTGATGAGCTGTTGCTTTCAGTTTCTACTTTCTTTCGCTCTCAGTCAGTCTTTCCTTCTAGCGCTGTAATCCTCTTTCTTTGCTGACTACTATACACTTTGGATATGAGACTTTTTAAGATTCTATAGCTGCACGAATGCTACTTCAACTTTTCCAACTACATTTGAATTTGCTGTCAATTACACACGACTTGATGGACTCAAGTGTTTGGCAGGTCATTTATAATTTATCATATGCATTCTGGATGAAAACATAAAACATTTTTTAAATCTATATTTTGACTAATGTAGATTCCAGCGTATTGAAAACGACTGGTTAAAAATTTGTATGAGATATTGTTTTTAAATAGAATATTTGGAAGACTGTATCTGAAAATGTGTAGCAAAATTCATCGTGTTTGTTAGTGTCTTTGTATGTGTAGGTAGGTATGTGTGAATAACAGAGAGATGAAATAAATGAGGATTAAAATCGTCTATCAATATTCTTCGCACACACGTCCACGCCACTTTTCCATGTCGCTCCAATGCACAGCTTGAGTGTTACATACGACAATCATTATTATCATCACGATTCGGGACAGTTCCTATCGTGTTCATTCAGATGTGACTACAAATAATGGTGCACTGTTTTTTCTATTTTCTTGGTTTTTATCTCTTTGCTCAGTCGTCACGTAGCATATACAGTTCACATTATTATCCTTTTCGACTTTCGAGTGTCACTGGAGAGAAAAAATAAAGCCGATTTTCAGTGTGAAATCAAAACGAGCTTAGGCATTTAAGACGTCGACGTAACGTGTGCATTTGAGACGAAAAAGGAACCCTAAAATTTATCTGGAATTTTAAACAAAATGTCTAGAAAACTGACGTACGACTGGAAAATATTTTCGAAATTTCCTCTCTAGAGGAACTTGAAAATAAACAGACGTACAAGTATTACACACGAGGTCAGTGTCAGTGATATCGGCAATTCAGACAAGTTTCAGGCAAGAAATGGAGCTCATGACTTCAAGTATTTTTGTGTAGAGGTTATTTGTCTGGCAATCGAATGTAAGCTTTAAAAAATAGTCAGTCGTGCGTAAATATCAAAGTCAATTAATAATATTTTGCAGTATTTCATACATGAATCCTATCAAAAACCTAAATGACGTTGTGACAGATTTGCAAAAAACTGCAGAATGATGGTACCATCGTAGAAGAAAGAAAGAAAGAAAAAAATGGAAATAAAAAACTATTTTTCAAAGTTGGTCTATTGAAGGCAACATTATAATTCTCTTCCACTATATGTCTCTCTTCTTTCGCTCTTGTGAGAACAACTTTTTTTAGATTTCAAAAGAAAGCCAGTCAAATAAAACTTGAAAAAAAAAATCCCTTTTACAATACAATTCTTACTGTGTATGGCAGCACTTACACACGTTTCGGGTGTCGATGATGATGTTGGACAGAATTCTAAACATTACTCAACCCAACACAGTTGTTTTGTAGAAAAAACTCTCAATTTCGCAAACTTTCAGCTTTGCTTTAGAACGTTTTTAAATAGAAACCACGTTTTTGTCCTTTATTATTATCGACGGGTTTACATTATTTTTCCCTAAATAGAAACATACAAAGAAGAGTTCTGCTAGCTTTCATCTCATTCATTGAGAACGGAAACAAATTTTATTTGAATTGAGAAAGGAAAAGTGAAAAGGGGAAAGTGGTTTATTGCATAGAACATAAGTCTTTCTTGTAGCGACAATCGTAAAAATGTATAATTCGCAGAATAAAAATAAATAAATTTTGAGAAAGCACTTTCCTACTTCAACATTATGTGTGACATTATTATTACTATTATTGCCAACAGTCAATACAACTCAGACTATATCAACTTGTAAACAGGCGGAAATACACAAAAATTGACAAAAAATGTAATCATGTTTGTTGAGATGAATAATGGAAGAAAGCAAACTTTTATATTATTTTCAACAATCAGAAAAGAAAGAAAGTTGAGACCAACTGTCACTAGAGATCGCAGAAACTAGTTTTGCGTCAGCAGTTGTTGTAGTGGTGCAAAATGTGGGGTGTGGTGGGACAACTTTTTTAACATGGTTTTATTTGTCCTTCTGACCTGGGCTATGTGGCATCACATGATGAAAAGTAGGAAGAAGAATTTTTGTTTTTGTTTTTCTGCATTATTACTGAATTCTGTCCCTTTCTATCAATCTGCTTTCCTCTGGAAATACAAACCAAAGTAGAGGAAAAGGGATTCGAGGAAAAGAAGTACTAAGGTCACATGTTGGTTAACTTTCTTGCATGGCAGCGGCAGATAGCAAAGTGAGAAGTAGCAAGCCTACACATTTGATTAGGTTTTTGCTTCTTAAATAAAACAAATGTTCGTTCTGACAAGCTGTTGTTGCGTCGTGGTGGATGGATGAATACTTTGTCAACAGTTGCAAATATCCTTTTAGTAGCAGCCTCGTACATAAAATCTGTTTGGTCACACGTCATCATAAGAGTACCCCTTTGTTGAAATGCCTTTTAGCAAAGAGAAATGTTTCCCTTCTGTCTTAATCAAGACAGATATCCATCACCAATAACACAATCAACGCTCTGCTGACGCCATGAATTCGTAGGACGTCGTCTATATGGACAGACAAATGAAAAATAAGGACAGGGTAAAGGCTTCCACCCGTGTACATAAAATCAACCCTGTTTAACTTTTTCCATCCAAATAAAGAATAAATTCAACACGAATTCGTTTTTATAGCTGGCAAGTGTTTTTTATCCACCGTACCATGTCCATAACCACCAAGGAAAATGAGCAAGTTGCTTATAACCGCCGCAGACGGGGTTAAGGATTACGAGTTTCGACCGTGTTAAATGAAACGAAGGGAAAGCTTACAGAAATTTATCATTTAGAAATAGAAAAAGTTGCTTTAGATGGCGAGAGAGAGAAAGTACCGGATGTAGCATATTATAGACAGGGAGGATAAATGAAAAAGTAAGAAAATCCTTCATTTGCACACGGTCTATTTCCCTCTGTGGTGGGAGGTTAGACGAGAAAAGACGGTGACGAAGATGTACTTGAGTTCAAGAATATTATTCCTGGGAGAAACACGAAAGTTTTAAACTATTCTTTCAAGAAAAAACTTGTATCCAGTTGCAGTCTAAAGTGAGGCATTTCAGGATTTCGTTTTTATGTACTCTCAAGAAAACTTAAGTTTAGAAAATAAAATGGTATGCAAGTCGTCGTGTTGTACAAAGAATCCGTGTTCTTGTAACAAACCGCCCGATCTAGGATTCCTTCCCTCGACGTATTTATCAAATAAATCGATTCCGCTATTCAAAGGCGTATTATCATTAAATCTGAACTTGAATTTGTTCTCCGAAAACCCAGTAAATACTTTAACACAATCAACCCGCAGGCTCCGCAAAAAAAAATCCGAACTATGAGGCACAAGCCGAGGAAAATTATCAAAAGAAAAAGAATTTTTTTAACCCTAGCTGTGTGTGACCTCTTCTCCGGACACACTCTTGAGGAAAGATAAATTCTCAACAGCAACCGATTAAGTGTCTTAACAAAAAGGGAAATAAATCTTGTGAAAATCCCAAGTGAGCACTTTAACATTTAGCAGAAACTACAACAAGCAGTAATAACAAAACGTCTCCCGTTTAAAGTAAGCCTAGTTGCTGTTTCTTTATCAAACCTCACATTCACACACACACACACACCCACACGTTATGTAACACTTTTAATTCAACTGCTTTCCTAGTGACTAAGAAATAAAACACGAGTCTTGACTGATCTGGCTACGGGGTGGTGATGATGGTGGTGGAGGGGAAGAGATGAAGAAACTAAAGTGAGTTTGCAAAGTAAATACAGAAATGTATGGGAAAACAAAAGAAGAGGAAGGAAAAAAGAATATAAAAGGCTTACGTCCAACTCTTTCTCCAATTTGTTAATTTCGTCTGTGGCACTGTTCAGTTTTTCCAGCTCGACCTGTACAGGAGAGACAAGAGAGAAAAATAAATATTAACGCAACGGCAGTAAAAACACCTCACTTTAGAGTTTATTTCAAAATGTTTTTCCTTTGACAAGAGTGAATTCACTCCTTTATTCAGAGAAATAGAAACACTCATACGACGTGTAACCCCTACATCCCTGTTACATTTTTGCATTTTTCTTCCTGTGTTGCATAACAGGCAAAAAATAAATATATGGTACAAAGAAGAGAGGCAAAGGAGAAGCAAGGAAATTAAAAATGAAAGCTTGTCATTGAAGCGTGGAGGAAGCACCAGATAATATTTAAAGTGTAGCTAAAGCACCAGTGAGTCAGTCCACCAGTCACTCTGGAATCCTTTTTTATGTCGAAAATTTCATTTGGTCCATTTTCACAATTTATTTTCATTACACTGTGTTTCAACAGCCTCGAAATACTTTTCGAAAAGGGTGTTTGCATCTGTCCAAATTATAATGAAGAAAGTAAAATAATGTGGTTATGCTTAGGGACGAGGGCAAACATTCGAACATTTCGCTTGTCATAAAAGACACGCTGACGAGTTGCAAGAAAATGAAGGCTATACACAAGAGGGGTTGTACCCCAAAAAGTAAAAACATTTTCTAGTCCCTTCCGTTTTTCTCTCGAAAGCGAGTTTGGAAAAGGGGATTTGGAGTTGGAAAAAAGAAAGCTAATTCACATGCTTCCGTCAGTCGTCAAAGGAGACTGTTGAGTTTACAAAATGAAATGCATTCCCTACTCTTATCCGGAATGCATGAATAGCCTGGGCAAAAAAATCTGCGTTACTAATTCTCTTTGTGTGCAATACGTACACCCTGTACTGTGAATAAGCTGGAAAATCTTTTCAACTCACATATTCCTAAAAAAAAATAATAAACACAGTCTATTCATAATATTGAAACGCGATAGAATATTGAATAGAACTACACAGACATTTTCTTTTATTCACGGTTATAAATAACACAAGTGACAGTAATTCTGCGAAAAGTTTATAAAGGTTCAAAAAGAGGGCATATTACTTTATATATTTTCTTGTGCTTTGACAAAAGTCTCAGTCTTATTGTCAGTGGGAAAATAATTCGCATTTCCTCCTTAAACTTCATACCTTTTTCCACGAATACTTTTATATTTGTATACTTATTACACAAATTATTGTGAATGAACTACAAGGAATTAAGCTTTCTTGCAAATGGTTTCAATCATATTCCTATAATTTATCTGCAGAAAATTAAAAAACTATAGCCTTGAGAATGTTAAAGGGAGAATGTCAGAAGGAAATACGATGATAAACAAAAAAAGTCGTACACGTATATTGTATAAAATTCTGTAAATCGCTACAAACCGGATACTTTCAAAAGTGAAAGCTTCCAGAGAAAGTAATGCATTTTAAATTAGGTCAGCGCATTAGAGACATAAAAGCATTTTAGACAGGAATCGACGCTGACTGAATTTTCAGAAATACCTATCCTACTCAGTAAGCTGGAATTGGCAGACGCAAAACTACGTTACATTCCGCAAAGTGCAGAGGACAGCTCTGATGATAGAAATAAAAGGAGCAACGGACGGACTCAATTAAATCAAATCCTACTACACCAAAGCAAGTCATTGTCTAAGAAGCATATAAACAAGGTGACTGGCAATATTACGTTTAAAACAGCAAGAAGTTCAAATGGCATTGGCACTACTGATTACAAAATTCTAAAATAATAACCTGGCGAATTGTTTTCGCGGTTTTCGCAGAGCACGAGCGGTTATATAAAAATCATTTATGGCTGAATGGCTGCGACCGGGAAATTAATTTTGAAGAAGCAAATTTCTAGCAGGAAGTAGTCTCTTAATTGTTGTCTACATTTTACTTTGTATTGAGTACCATGTACACAATAATAAGCACGCAAAACCATACCTGAATTCTGGGATCCAGATCTTCCTCCGATCCAGGGTCAAAGCTTTCTCTTTTTGGAGGTGCTGACTTAGACATTGTAACGGCAACAAAAGCGGGCAACTTTTGCCTATCTCGGAACTGATTATATATCCCGCTGATGACGGATGATAATGAAGAACAATATTTTTTACTAGGCTGCGCATTTATTGCCTTCGCGAAGAGAATTTAATTAGTGCTTTCGCACAAAACAGTAAAACTAAATAACGGTTTACACCCTTAATACAGTTTATACAGCATTGTTGAAATATTCCCTATTTTTCTTCCTCCCTTCTCCCATTCAATTACCAAAACCGAGAATAATATAAAGTGCGGGTCACAGTCAGGATGATAAGTCAAGTCATCATCATTCTTTTTGAAGGATGTTATTAGGTACGTTGACAGTCAACTGGGTAGTCGTAGAGACTTTATAGCGTCATAAAAGTGTGTGTGTGTTTTCTCGCCGTTTTCTCTCTACTCATCGTGTACTCATCCTCCTCATATACTTTTAAGCTTTTCAGCACGCAAGATCAGGCAAGACTCACTGAGTAAGACTGGCTTGTCTCTCTCGGCTTTTGAGCTGTTGTCCATTTTGTTTCGCTGATAGTAGAATACTTTTTTATACTCTTTTGTTGTTCACTGCACCATTTCCATAGCTAAAGTAAAACCCACGACCATTTTAGGGTCAACAGCCAGTTTTCTCTCCTGCGGTCTGTTTCCTTTTGATAGTATTACTTCTGCATTGTGACCTTTTTATGACCAGACTTGCGGATATTTATTGCTTATATAGGTGACCCCAAATGGCGGACATATCAGTTATTTAAAGTTGCTAGTTTATAGTGTATACATTCTAGCATGTTACAATGTGTCTGCTAATATCTTCATTTTATTCAATGTGAGTAGTTGCATTAATGACTTCCGTAATGGATAATACGAGGATAACTGCATGTCGTTGTGAAGTCGCTGGTCCATCACTTTCCGTCCTCATAAAGAAACTTCTTCAAATTCTGTACTTTCTCTGTCATTTAAACGTTAGCATGCTAACTTGCACCCTTTATTATCTCGCAGGACATTACATGAAAGTTTTAAACAGTTTCGTTGAAAATAGCCATGAAAATTCTTGATCATAATATCAAATGGTCACTGGACTGTCGGAACTAATAATAATATTTTTAGGAACGGCGCTGTTGCTTAATTTAATAACGTTTCCACAGAATAGGCATGCTGCCTCATCACGGATCCCTCCACAATTGAATAACATTTCCATGAAAAGTAGAAAGAAACTTGCTTAAATTGAATTTTGAATTACTTTTTATATTCACGCAACAGCTGCTACACTACTAGAACCTCCACCAAACCATAAATAAAGTCTAAAATGCACTCTGGCAAATTACTTCCTTTCATTGAAATTTGTCTCGCTTATATTAATGTGGGTTCTCTCTCTGCTGCTGATTTTGTTACTGTCAGTGGGAAAATCTACTTCCCATTCATTACACCATATTATTTGGTGTTTGAGAAAACGGGCATTATTCAAGTTCCGGGAAATTTTCCTTTCACTTTTCAATAGGGACTCGATCGCACAGCCGTATCAGCAGCAACATAACGGTTTGTTAGGTGGGGAAGAATACCTAAATAAAAAAACAGACAAGTTATCATCATCAACTCTCTGGAGCAAAATCAACGAACCGCATGCATGCCATGACGTACAATCGAAACACACACACAAGCTTCAGTGCACATTTACAACAATAGACAATAAATAATAAAGTATCCTTTTTCTTTCACGGATCTGTTGCATGACATGTCTTGGTCGTTGTGTTGACAAATGAATGAGCGAATAAATCCATAAAACCGTACAAATACCTACCTACCTAGCTAGCTACCGATCAAGTAAACGAAACTGAAAATACGCGAGAGAAAGAGATATTCTCCACTTTATCTCTTCTCTCTTCCTTTTACTGCGCTCTTTTGTCTTTCAGTTCAGTTCACCAAACTCGTTAATGTCATGTAGTCATCGTCATCACTCATTATCATCATCATCATCATCCCCATCACAATTGGTTATTGCTAGTAGATCATTCAATCACTCAGTCTTTTGCCTAACAAAAATTTGTCGCCTTTTGTAGAGGATAGTGCTTCAGAACTGACTGACAATGAGTGCACCATTTTTCAAACTCTCTTGCTTTAGAATAATAAAAAGGAGTTTCAACTTCCGATTCAAGAGAAAAAGAATGAAAGCAAACAAAGCAGCACAACTATAAAAGCTCTCCTGTATATACTTCCTGTTTCATTCTCTCATGTTTCTATCTGATATACTGACAAAAGGAATTCTAATTTTTCTGCCAAAACGTTCCTATCGTCTACAATGCCTCACTACTTTACATTAACAATGCTTTAGAGGTGTATTGACAATAAAAGCTCACTGTTCTCTCGAGTAGAGGAATTGTTTTCAGAAACGTAAGAGACAAAGAACTCATTTGGGGTTTGTGAAGTAAATGAAGAATAGAGACAACTTTTGTCTTGAAATTGGTACATCTAGGAAGTAGGTGAGAATGCCTAAACTCACTTTCAATAATTACGTTGATTGTTTTAAAATGTTACAACCAACTTATATATTTGGCTTAACACATACATATACCGTCATTCATTTTGTAAAGCGCGGCTGGCAGGGAGGTTACGAATGAAGTATTCAGTTAGATTAAATAACTATTAATAATTAGATCAATGGATTGTTGGAAATGATTTGCCAAATATATTGACGGAGGTACCTAACAACCCGTCCTACAGGTTAGCTTAGCTTATGCTCGCACAATAACATTGAGATTCGCTTCGTTTATTTGGTAATAATTCTTATTGTGTTTTACGGAAAATGCGATATGCTTATAATAACACTATTATCAAAATACTTCCTTGTCTCGAATTCCCTTAATACTTTATTTTTTTCCTTTCAATCGTACTACAATGCACGTGTCCTTCAAAAGTCAATGGGTCAAAATTCTTGTAAATTTTGATAGTGGCCCATATAGCGGATTTATCGGCGATCAAAGTAACTTGCCTTAAATTTCTAGTTTCGACTTTTGCAATAAAATCCAAATAAATGTCCAATCTTTTTTTTCCCTCGAGGTAAAACATTTTGGAAAAATGTAAACCTTTTATAAACCGTACCATCAACATTATCATCATGATCGTGTGTCTTACGAAAAATGTATTGGAGTCGTTAAAGTAAAGTAGAAAGTTTAACCCCAATGCCATCCTAAAACTTCCATCTTGGCTAGTATCCTGTGATCATCATAATAATAATCATTAAACAGTACTTTTCCATTTTTTCCTGTCATCACCATCATACCATAAAACCGATTAAGCTTTTCATTAAAAGTTTCCCTAAAAGTTGAGTTCCTTATATCTGTTATAATAACCATAAATAAGGAACGGTGTGCTTTTATCAGCTGAAATCGCTAATGGATTTGTTAAGATGCATCCTGATTTTAATAACAACTACAACAGCCCACACCCACATCGTTAAGTTTTCTTGTCCTGTTCTATCTTTGCTTCAACCCAGTCATGAAAAATTCATAAAGTATGTTCAGATATTCAAATTATCGTGACTCTCTCTAATCATTTTCTTGATCGAATAATACTTTTCTTGACGACAAAATGATGACACGAACGTATCATGCTTTCTCTCCAATTTCCATAAAATTGGGTTTGCATGTTCACCAGAGTGACATTTTTATCTGGTTTCAAGGTGAAAGAATACATGCGCAGCGAAACGTGCAAGGTGAAATTGGAAGACAGTGCCGCTATAATATATGCAGCCTACTGCAAAGTGCAAATAGAGAACACATGGACAGCCTAAAATCGTTATCGGTCGGTACCTTGGGGTGCAATGCAACTATGCAATCTCAAACTTGCAGTCTACCACGCTACATGGCCATCACGACTCTAATAACACAAAATCGTACTTATAAAATAAAACAGTGGTCTAAATCAATGAACCGTGAGATGAGCTTCAACTCCAAACAACCTTGAGGTTTGCCCTCAATTTCGGCAAACTTTTATTTTCTGTGTTTACCTAATAACTTTGTGACGCTCATCATTGTCCTCATCAATGACATCATTGTTTGTGTAATGGGGGTTTTCTGCAAGTAGTAACCCGAGAACCACAACAATGTTACCGCTATCACATTACGAAAACGACTTACTTCAAACAACGCCTTTTAGCAAAATGCAGAATGCTCTCTTCCCTGTAGTTTTCGCACAGCTTGGTGTTCCGTTTTCCAAAAGAGAAGGGAAACTTTTTCCCTCTTAAAAAAATCTTCACAACAATAATTGCTACTTTCAGTTTGAGAAGTATCCAATATTTCTCAAGACCAGTGGTGCTTATATCGTATCTTACTGGTTATATCATTTTCTCATTTTTCCAGCCTTCTTCTAACTCAAACCCTGTTTTGGTCTTCCCTTGTTCCACTGTAGCCCGACTCGAAAATTCAGTCTTTTAGTTTGTATATCGCGGTGTTTTGTATCGTCCCTTGTTTAAAATATGAAAGAAATGATATGACACTAACTTGAGATCCCTTCACATAAACACACACACAAAATATTACTTAATTTTACTCTGTTGTCTCAAAAGACTTCAACTTTCTTCTCAACTTGTTCCTCTTTTTTAAAGGGAGCCATTATTTGCAGTTGTCGTCGTTTTTCATTTTCCTTCTCATTCTCATCATCATCACTAAAATCATTTCTTGTTCTCTCTCTCTCTCTACCACCACTACTACCACCGTCAACTGAACTCGTGCAAGACATCCATCCAAAATATAAAACCCAGTGAGAAATGAAACTCTGTTAAGACAATGGAAGCAGTAGACGTGGTAGTAGGAGTATACGAAGCACTAACAACAATTTCAGTTTCCTTCATTCTTTTTCTTCTTGGAAAAAAGTAGCTGTCATTTTCGTCCCTTTCTGCTCTTCTCTTCTGTCTTCATCATTCTCCAAAATGGTCCATATCATAACATAATACCGTTTTAAACTCCAGGCAAGTTGGGGGAAAATGTTCACTGGATTCTCTTTTCACTCGATATCCGGACTCATTTCCCGTACAAAAATATCCTCCTATTTTCCTGCTGTTGTGTTGTTGCTGCTGATAAAATATTAACAATGGTGAGGTAAACCCGCTCTGATGCTGTAGCAAATGACGATCATGTTAATACACACAGCTTTGTATTGCACTGCTGCGGTTTTCCCTGCATTTTATCGAAGGCGAATGCATATATGTTGTTGTTTGCCGCTATACCATCTCCATCATCGTCGAATTTT
>JAHZNB010000264.1:0-14043 GCA_027744295.1 Callyntrura guangdongensis | reverse complement strand
AGTGTCGACTTACGATAAGCAGTCACGTAGAATTGTTTTTGTCTTTGTTCAGTGATGTATGAAGGCAGACTGACGAAACAAAAGTCTCATTTCATGCACGGATGCCTTCATGACGTACCGCTCCGTTGTATTTGCAACAGTGAAACAGTGATAAAAATTTTACTGTATATAATAGTGTGGCAAGATTAGTAATATTGGTTGTTTTTCAAACAAGTAACAAGGTTCTGTGTCGAAATTCAATATCAAACAATGGAGTGATCGTAACCAATAGTTATTTATTTATGCATTTTTTGGCAGGTCTGTCCTTATTTTATGACAATCGTAAAAATCCTTTCCACTTTGCCAGTTAGTTGAACAAGGGAGTAACCGTAAAATACACCAGTCAATTTTAAAGGATTTCAAGGTTTACCTGAAATACGTGTAACTATAGTACAATGAAATAACCTGATCGTAATTACTTATGTGGAACACTGATACTGATAATAAAAATATCAATTAAAGCGGCTTTGTGAAAAGTAAAATGTTGTACACTTCACAATAAACCTAGTCTTAAAATTTAATGCTCATGAAACTTAAAAGTGTACTGAACGCAAACGGGCTCATATCGGGTAACTTTGTTTCCAAGCAGTTTCCTAACGTGAGGTACAGCCAATTTCATCGTAAGAGATGGAGCCTTTAGTTCTTCAATCTGCATTTTTTCTTCGTTGGTCTAGCCTAGCCTCATGCTATGCTGTACAAATGCATGCAAAATCGAATGAGCATGCTTGAAATATATTATTGGGAAAAGTGTTAAAGTGGGCAGACAGACAAACGCGTTCCATTTACCATCTACCATATTTTATCATTCACTGGAAAAGTTTTTTGTTTGTTTCGTGCAGTAGTCTAAATAGTTTAACAAGTAGTCGTATTGGTAGTTTCAAAATATTTTATTGTGGCGCATTCTTGGTTCGTTTTCCCTAATTGCTAAAGTAAACGAGCTCATAGTGCTTAAACATAAAACAGTCGCACGTGGTAATTTCTAGGCACAGTGCTGACCAGAAGGATATAAAATGATAGCGTCGCGCCATGTTTATACCCCGTGCAAAATAATCATAGATAATTATTTGTGATTAGACCTTAACGATTGTTTACGCTTTTCAACATACGCATTAGGATTGCACATAATATGCAGGTTTGCCGATTTTCCGTTTGTGTTAAATGACATGAATGTGGTGATCATTTATGAGCTCCATATACTTTCTGCTAAGTTTCAGTATTGCTTATATGTATTTACCAACTTTCAACTTTATGACAATGCTATTTTTACATATACATTAAATGTATAATGTATACTCTTATCGTTAGCTTTTTAATAAAACTTTAAGGTAAAGAGACGATGTTTCTTGAAAACAAATCCAGACAGTTGATAAGTCAGAAATTACAAGAGTTTTAGGTGCTTAAATGGAGAGCGTAAAAATACGCTTCCATATTACCACAATATACTAAATTCCTCTACTGATTTTCCTATATAACGTGTATGCCTGCGTCTACTTTAAAGATACCAATTGTGCATTGTGTTGTTACTACTTGTTACCAGAAAAGCGCGGTTGGTTAGTGGACATTGAAGTTATTATCAGAAACTCAACTATTTTGAAAGTGTTAAAATGTAATAAAATGTATTCGTCGTTGTAAAATTACCCTATATTTAGTATTCATTACGAATATAGTAAACACACATGCATGTTAAACTTTAGCTATTTTAATTTTCTTTGATTTGTTTTTCTCCGTTGTTTCTGCTTCTTTTCTATAAGTTTCATCTGTTGTTACCATTAGATGATAATGGTATCGTACGGAACGTGAAGGCTTGTAATACATCATTTTTCAATTAAAAAAGTAAAAGATTGTCTGCATTGTTATAAAATGTCACTTCCCAACTAAAGACCTTGATGAGTAGCAATAGTAGCATACTTGCAGCAAAGCATGCATGGAGGTTATAGACCTAAGTAACTAAATTTATTGTTGTTTGCCTGATAAATGATGATGATGATGACCTTTGTAGATGTCTAGGTAAATAAGAGATACAAGTTATAGCAGCCGACCGAACGCATCGTGCAGGCAGAAGACACACACAATATGTCCCATGACCAAAAATCTCTTCTTACTTATGAAAGAATATACAAATAAATGTTTATTGTTATCCAATTGACTGTCTGGATCACTGCATTCTACCTGTCTCTTCACGTATAAAATGGTTGATGGTAACTTATTGGTGATGAGGCGGATATCGCATCCTCTTTATCATTGTGTTATTGAGTTAATAACTTTTTTGCATTTTAAGTTTTACGCTGGCTGTAAATGCAGAGATAACGACGTAGCAAAGGCGGTTAAATGAACACGGTCTCCGTGTCACGGAGTGATGTGTGTGTTCAGCTAATCGAGACCGTTTAATATGGATACACATTAATGGTAACCATTTAGTGGTTTCTATGAACACATAGCATCTCATCGGTCTTGAGCTCGATAAGCTGTCTTTCAAATGTATCATCACTTATCACATCATCATTGCAAGATGTGGAATGGGAATATGAGTGTTCAAATGATTTCCCCCGACGCAACTTTGGCGTGGTCGTTGGACTTGGTATATGAACACACATTTGTAATATTTATACCGAATGAAAATGCTTTCCCCGTCCCCCTGGAGTTCGACCGGTTTCACTAACAAAAATTAAATTGAATTTCGTCTCATGAGACAATAAAATTCCTTATACAATTGACGTGCACGTCACGCTGTTGACCGCATATGGTCAAGATACGATATTACACACAAAACATTGACGAACAAACGCGAATTTCCGAATCATCATCATGATTTTTTCCGAAACGCTGTTAGCTTAAATACAAATTCATTATTCACGAATTCGCACAGATGTCAAAGCCTTTCGTATTTGCGATTGTACGTAAATTTTTAGACAAGCTGTAAACCCAAAATCGAACTTTTTGTCCAAATTCCTTCACGTAGTATTCATTTTTTCGCCAGTTCGAATTAATCGAGGAATAGTGCGTTGTGAACGCAAGTCTTAAGTTAAAATGGATATAAGGATATAAATTATATATATAAAGCCTTTTTGGCCAAAACTCAAGTCACCTCTAAAACTTAGGTAAAGTTTTGTAACTTAGGCAGCATATTGGGAATAAAATATGGTAAATTTCATACTTCAATTGATAGAATACCACTATGAATCATGAGAGAAGGATTTAATGATATTTCTGCGGGCAAATACTACATACGTAGTCACACATTGTAGGTATTTATTTGCATATAATATTCGGAAATAACTAAAACACACTTTATTGTTCAGCAAATTAGTTACGCTTAAGCGCATTTGTGTTCCTTCATATATCACCGACTGAGCTAAGCATATTTTCTTTTTAGTCGAAAAATCTGGAGGTCATTGCATCCGTACGCGTAAGTTTCTTGGAAACTGGCAACACATTAGCGCAAACATGTTTTACATAGAAACAATATAAATATAAATACCAAATCAAGTCATATAAGTTAATGAACACATGCAATAGCCACGGTCATAGATTGAGCTGAAGATAGAGCATTATTATAACGCAGAGTGGCAACACCTTTGTTTTTTACTTGTACCACATGTCATACCGTGAGCTCTTAGCAGGATTCATAAATATGATATTTAATAATAAATTGGCGAGAGATTCAACAAGAAGTACTGAATATTGCCAATTAAACGTTTGGCCTCAACTCGTTTCTTGAGCTTCCCTTGTAGCAGCAGTTCCGCACATTTATTTTAAGTACTGTGTGAATAAGATTGCAGTCTTATTACGGCTTGTATTCTGCATTCTATTTTACATGGTTTACATATACACATGCATACAATACAACCCCATGGTAATAGTGACATATTTATTAGTAAAATTGTTTATGTCAACGCGCAAATTGTCAGCTTGTGTGCTTGTGTATACTGTGTACTTGCCACTTGCTCTCCAACATTTGCAACTACGCATCACAGAAACGTATTTGCCGTTGCCTCCCATATCCCTTCATTAAACAAAACAACAGTTGACAAATGCAAAGCGTGTTTGATGTTTAAAGTGTTGCGTTTTCTGAAGAACATGTGCGCAGAAGGGACGATTAAGTTCAGTAAAATGATGAATGCTTTTTTCTTACTCTGGGTCGCACACTGAAGAAGTGATCATTTAATATCATATAATCATAGTCATATAGCTCAAGGTCGACGTTTTCTAATAAAAATGAACTACTTTTATCTGACAAGTTTCTTTGAAGCTGCAGTGGGATAAACCAACTCAAGTCACACAAATTATGCATTGCACGTCTCAGTTGCGATGATATATATGCACATATTCATGCATCTTAGAAATTCTGAACGGGCCATCTCATTTAAGAAAAATGATATCTTACCTAGTACGATGATGATAATGTGTAAAAAGTTTAACTGTGCTGGTGAGAAAGTATAAAATTAACATGGAAATATACGCCTTGTGTAGAGTATTTTGTTCAAGTACGGTTTCTTTCATCTTTGAAGTTACTTGCTGGCGGAGGTGGAGCTCAATGTGGCGTCCTAATAGCGTTTAATGCGTACAATATTTAAAAAAAGTATATATTCTAAAAATAAACAACTCCGTTGGTAGCATATTTTGGAGCGAATGAAACAGAAAATACGCGCAATATGATTGTTGAAAAGAGTCATACGAATACCGTGAGTCATACCAAACCAACGACCACTACTATCCTACAATAATGAGATTAAATACTGCAACCGGTGCAATGTGGTGTTGGCGTAATTAATATCTTCAGCTGCTTTGTACCTTAAAATTACATTCTATTTCCTTTCCTGTACATTCTAGGAAACATTTACAGTGTATTGTATTGGAGGTCAAGTTAATAATAACACTTAATTGTTATATTTTTCCGACTTTCTTTTCACAGTTTAGCGGTTAATTATATTACGAACGTGTGAGGTGCTACTACTACTACCACAGATATAACTTGCTACAAACAACTATGTTAACTTTAGCCATATGTGCACATAAATAGTTTAATACCCATCATTTATTCGACACATCGATGTAGGATTGTCGGACACTTTCACTTCTAATCCATATAGTTCTTACAGGAGAGATGTGCCCTATGCGAACCGTTACAATTTATTGATACAGTAAAAACGTAATAATGTTCCTATGGAGAACGATCCTTCACGTGTTTCCAATGTGCAAAACAAGCAGCCTACAAAACACTCGTGTTTAAGAAAACGTATAGCTATCTGTTTTCAAAACACATCATCACACTCCTTTAGCTAAGAATTAAATTAGATCATGTCATTATTCATTATTAGATCGCCGGTGTTGTAACAAGATTACAATACATAGAAGCACTACTATTATATATTTATTACGATAGTGGTAAGTCAATAATATAAATATATAACATCATTATAATTTATATATATGATTATCTCTGTTGTAGGTCAAAAGTTGTGCATAAAATCTAGTAGTCTAAAATCTATTCCCTTGCCTCCTCTCTTCTCATGCGTCATTCCATTATGGATATGAACAGTGATACATAAGTCTGTAGTATCATAGTATCCAGCCGTAGCCGAACATTTGTACATTGTAATCACTATTATAAATTTTCTGCTGAGACAGCAGCAGTGAGAGAAAAATAAATAAATTGAGACATGGAGATTGGAGATGCTTGATGCTTGTATTTTTGCATGATATGATAGCGTTGATGTCTATCGCTATGACTATGACATACACCTGAACGGTAGCATGTGTTAAAATAGCTTACTGATACTACAAAATTCGTTTATAAGATTTATGGGTTCAGATGAAGCAACGGAAGTAATTTACTTATGTACGATTCAATGATTTTCAAATAAGGATTGATGTAGTTATATATCTGCATGCGAATATTGTGAATTCATGTGAGTAGCTGATGCAGACTAATGATGAATGAGGTGTTTCAATGTTTCCAAAGTGCCAGCATGAATAATGTGTGAAAAATACGCTTTACTAGGCACTTTTTGTAGCTTTTGATACTGGCAACTGGCTATACATACATACGCATGCTATACACCTATTATCATGCCAGTTGGGATCACAAACAAGTTTAGAAACGAGGATGAATTATATCACTTACTAATTAATTTGGTTTGACTTCGATCATTTTTACTTTTACGGTTCTTTATAACAAGTATGTATGTGTATGTATACCGTATATAGTTTTACTTTTAGATCCTTCAGGGGATGGAATATTTAGTGTGTATACCTGGATTCGTGTGCTCAACATTACATGATTCAAATAAACGTAAGAACCTACAGCAAAACTACATATTTACGACCAGGTAGGTGCCTCGCACATAAAAGATACGCAAATGTTCTTTTTCATCTTTGACTATCTGCAACTTTGCAGGAATTTTTAAATTTTGGTGTGCACAAACAGTGGTCTGTATTGCTTGCTTCAAACCCAAAGGCACGTACACCAATTCACAGCATTATTTTGGGAGAAGTCTTTTATCAAATCTTTTACCTTACATCCACGACGAGTAGTTGTAGTTTCTGTATTTAAAACTAGATTTAATTAATAATCGGTTGTATAGGGTGTTCCCTTATTTTAATTCATTCTTGATTATGTCGATATCTTTTAACAACTGGGCGCAAGCTAAAACATAATTTGAAGGGATTGTTGCACACAATAATTCAATAAAAAATATAAAAATACTCGTTTAAGCATTTTTAATCACGCCTTAAAGTGCATTTATTATATTAGTTATAGCCGAATTTTTCAAACAATTTTCTTCCTTATATTAATCGTCAACTTCTTATTTTTTTAAGTTTTAAAAAGTTGAAATGCATTTAGCGGGATGTTACATATTATTACCATTGCATATTAATGATAATGATGTCAATTGCTATACATTTTATCTTGCACGTTAACAAACAATTAACACAAGATTTTAAATCATCTGGCAGACAGTCGTAATATCTAGCTCGGCAACATAGTAACCAGAACCAGCGATGCTTTTTTACACAGAGAGAAACAATATGGAATTGAAAGGGTTTTGGTTTTGTCACTCAATTTAAAGTGAGAGATTCTTATCGGTCGGTCGGTTACATGTGCGTATGCAAAGTCACTGACTTGAGGCGTGGGAGATTCCCACAACTCATCTCATGATGAATTATAAAATGTACCATGAGAATTAATAACGTGGGGTCTACAAAACTAACAGATAATAGTAAACACAGTTCCGTTCAAGTACAATCTTGGGGTGTTTTTACGTTTCATCAGTTACCTGTCCCATATTTATGAATCCAAACTTGCTGCAAAGGTTAGTTTGTACAATACTATTCTCAATTGTGTGCGTCATCCGCATCCCTTTCATTGCACATTGCTAAGAGACGGAAATCATTTCTGACTTGGGCACGGCACGGAAAGTCACAGTCGCAGCGTACAATCAACTCACATAAAATTTACGTGCACGGGTTGCTTGTCGTAAGCATGTATTTTCGCAAGGGAACTGGGGAACTCCCGGCACCCATTGTTGAATATTCAAACAATTATGTAAACATTTTGTTGATCAAATCAGCAATATCATGTTATTTCGTAGCTACATTTATTCCTACACTAACGACAACATCATCATCAATTAGGGTCGTTCGCAGCGGAATAATTTGAAATAAAATATAGGTAGGTATAGTTTTATTCCAATATTTAACAATGGGCACCGTGAAAATTCTTGTAAAATACATGACTACGACAAGCAAAGCAACAATGCTCACACACAATTAAGTACAAATACTAAAATGGGTTTCCCCACTTTCCAGACATTCGAACCCCCGTTGCTCAGAAAAAACAGGCTGCCTATCTAAAAACCTAAGTGTTTTCACTTTTTATCAAATCCAATTTAAGTTGCCTATTAATATAATTCGTTAAAGTTGGTGCTCTGTGTATAAAGCTTTGTCATTTTACAATCTTCACAATTTATTAATTTCGTCTAGGTTACCTAAAATCATCCCATAAGCAATAATACATCAAGTACACAAATAGTAACTTTTATGCAGTAGGCAACTGGGTTTTTTCAATTATTTACGCATTAGAGTATCATACATCATTCTGCATAAACATTCATAGGTATACACTATGTACCTTGTTGCTCTATTTTACTTACTTAAGTTGTGAAAAGAATGCACGCCTACACTATCAAACCAACGAGTCATTTCTTCACCCATTCATTTTCTTCGTAAACGTATGCATCAGAGAATATTTTTATGTAATTGCTAGTTTGCGCACCATTGTTTTGTATGTCCGCAACTCACTAAGCGAAATCAAGTACCAAGTAACATTAATTGAATTTCGTCTTAAATGTATAGAATTAAACCTAAGCCCTGATAAAGATATTTCCTCCTAGGTCATATAGTGCCATTGTCCTTATATAGTATGATCTGGTGGACACACTTATCGAGGTCTTTAGGTATTGACGTAGGTATTCCATTGTGTACGGTACGTGACTAAAATAATGCCGCTTTTTAATTGTCTGTTCACCATGTGCTATGTCAAAAACGAATTAAATCCAAAAGAGTAGATAGGTTTAAGTGTTGTACACAAAATACATTTTTGGGACTTCCGCTTGTCCCCACATAACGCTAAGATATGTATAATTACTAATTACCTGCTTATTGCAGACTTCAAAGCAGTCTTTTCGTATCAGTGAAATTAACAAATTGGTGTAATTTCCTCAAGCAAGCACCCATTGTATGAACGGAATTTTCCTGGCAAAACAGTTCTTTATTTAAAAATCGAATACAAATAACCCTGTTCGTGCAAAGTGTTTGTTGTATAGGAAGTATTTCCATTCCCATCATGGATTCCAAAGAAACAGTGACTGGTGTGGACGTATAATAGCGACTAACCCTCTTCCTCTCCTAGCTTCGTTGTGCATTTTATGCACCGACCCCGTTGGCGCATACTAAAACGGCTACACATACATAGGCAAACTGAATTGAATTACTAAACGAACTTATGAATAACAAAGTTATATACCTCGCTCGGCCCTAGAATCTTATCCTTCATTATTCATTAGCTCTTCCATTCTCATGGGAAAGATGTTTGATGTGAGCTAAACCTAATGCTTCCATTACTAGTGCAAATTGTTAATTCGGACAGGCATGATATAACTGTTACTATTCGTGTGATATTTTTTGCAGCGTTTTAAGCCACGCGGAAGCGAGAGAAGCGCAGTAAAATATAAATGTATGCACGAGAGGTACCTCAGATATGCTGCAATTTATTCCAGCTTCTGTGCAGGTGCCTCCACCGGTAAAACACATAATAGATTGACAGAAAAACAGTAAGCTGCACCTGACATGCAATTTTGCAAAGGAATTTGTTCTAGGAATTTGAATTTAAGATTTGGTTCGTATATAAATACCTACTTATGTAATACGTGAAATGAACCTACCTACCGACCCCCCAGCATTACTGCTCTTACTTTCGTTTGGCTTGCAACGATGAATAAGTTGTTTAGTATTATTAATTTTTTAATGTGCTCCCAGGTGTGTATAGGTAAATAGGTTTAAAGTGTCTGCACCAAAGTATATGGTAGATTTAGATCAGTCCGAACTTCTTTTCCGTGTCCGTCAGCAATTGTCTTTTATAGCTTTAAAGGTAAGTTTTGCGACAAGAAACACTAGCTGTGTATATTAGTCGGATTGGTGTTAATTTTTACTTGGATGATCAATTTGATGCGCAAGACCACGTGCATGCCTACTATTATATTAATTGGTAGGAAGTTTTATACCTATACCCATTCGGAGATGATTTATAATATTATTTTTATACGTTATAAATATGGCCAGCGTCTCGTCCGTGACCAAAGGTAATTAATGTCATATTGATGGACATGACAATATTTAGAACCAGCGGGATCTCCTTTTTGATAATTAATTGCATTTACACCTGCTGCCAACTATAGAGTATTAAAAGGATGATCACATGCCTCACTTGGCAAATATTTACAGATGCAAATAAATCTTACTTATTTTTAGAATACTTCGCAAGTTCTCTTAGTAATGTGTGTATCATACTTATCACTGTTTCGATAAGTTGCTCTTGACGTTGTGTTGTACTTTACATTCATTGGATATCGATGTGATTTGTTCTCCCTTCATGTCACTTACGGTTAAGTTACGCAGATAATATGTCACATGAGTAATAAATGTAATAATGATGACAGTTCAAGGTTCAAGATAGAAAAGATGATGCATGTGAGTACGCGTGCGTGCTAATAATACAAAAACACACGCACAGGTGTGTGCATACCGCATACTTTTTTACTTCGTACTATACCTGACAGTCATGATGCCACAGTCACTATCTCAATCTTTACAAAACAAAAGTTTTTTTCTTGTGCGTAGATACTCACACTGACTCGTTGTCAGATGTAGAAGTTTGTTCATTACCGCAATTTTAGGTAGAAATTTAACTTAAATGCAATGAAATGAGTATTAATGTATCTACCTGTACATGAGCCTGTAACGAAATTTCTTTAGATAATAATAACTTTTATTATTGGAGTAACTTGAAGTTCTGCGTATTTCATCGCGTATTCATTGCGTCCGTTGTTTCATGCATAAGAATACGTGTGACATTTTATTATTTTATGCTGTATTTACCGAGACTGCTTATATAATGCTCGATCGTCTATAGAAATCAATTCATAAGGCTGGCCAACTTGAAAATTCAGGAATAAAAAGGAACATCATATCAGGATTGATACACAGTGTGTAAACCAGGTTTTATTACTGCAAAACTCGGGATTTTAACGAATTACCGGGTTTGGAAAACGTTGCCTCCAATTTTATAAGAAATTGCACCAATGTTTTCCAAAATGTTCCTTTTTAACTATAACTAGAGTTTTAATCTGGCCAGCCTCATGAATTTGTTTCTATAGACGAGCATTGCTTAAGCAACCTCGGTATTTACCTATGTACATAGCCAATTTAATGTTGTGGAACTTTCCCTGACATGAAATCCAGCAGTTGATTTAACAATCGATTGCAGATTCAAAACTTAGACATGCATCATTGTCTGAAAATTATAATCTTTAACAACAATAAACGTTTTGTAAATTTTAAAATAGTCACATTTTGATATTGGCCATATATATTTATTAGGTCTCCTTAGTAGACCTATTAGTTTTACTAGGTGGTAAAATTTTCAAATTCTGTTTTCACCAATCTATTGAGAATAGGTATATATGTATATGGTCATATATAACGCCCATATATATTATATCAATAATGACAACAAAATTTCAAAATTTTAAAGAGGGGGTATCTTGTTTCTTCCCCAAGGGGGTGTGACTGAGATGTCATGATGACATATGTTATAGCCCTTGTCACTGTTATTCGATTAGAAAAAACCCCATCCAAAACGGATTTACCGTTGCGAAGTTATGAGTGAAACAATTTTTAAAGGTTTGACCCCCCATTTGACCCCCAAGGGGTCGACCCCAAATGGTCATCTTCGAACTCATCCGAGCTATTTATTGACTATACCTATCGATTGGCGAAAACAGAATTTTAAAATTCCTTTTCCTTCAAGAGTTATCGTGCTCCCCCCATTTGACCCCCAAGGGGTCGACCCCAAATGCTCATCTTCGAACTCATCCGAGCTACTGACTATACCTATCGATTGGCGAAAACAGAATTTTAAAATTCCTTTTCCTTCAAGAGTTATCGTGCTTACGGCCGGACACGATGGAGGAAAATTATATAGTCACATAAGATGTGACTAAATAATGATTTTCCTATAACAAGGAAACTATCGTTTCACCGAATACTGAACTTTTGCCATTACTATGATTAGCAGTGATTGTGATCATGGTAATGGTAACAATAAATTTTCTTCGTTGTGAGTTTGGGAACGTTCTTAAAATACGTAACGGGAAAAAAGCCATTTTTTGACCCCTCCCCCTCCTTGTAACAAAAGCGTAACGGAAAAACACAACCGCCCCACCCCCTCGCATAACTCGTAACACTATTATACGTATGTAATACATTTTTCGTCAACATATTTGTTCTTTAATACTGTTACTAAATACGAACATTTTACAAAGCTTCCCAATGATTACTCATATGTGTATCAATATTAATTATTGGGATCGCGTCTGAAAAATTACTGGGTGGTGGTTCTGGGACATTGATTCCTTTCAACTCATCATCATCAACCCAATCTGCATAAAGATCGCTTAAACGGGAAGACCAAATTTAACATTTTATTTATTGAAGACGTTTTGTTTAGTAAAATACGATTGTTCGATTAAACGATGCAATAAATTTGTAATACGCAGACTGGCTGGCATAGCAACAACAAGCTCAGTTGTTGTTGCCCTATCTGTGCTTGATTTTATACATGGCTTTTTTATATGATGTTGTCTTTTGGGCAAGAAATTAGGTTCTATTTTGTGGTGCATGCTGCAGTATATTCATTACAATGATATTAAATTTTTTAGGAATGCTACTATGGTACGTAACGGGCTGTCACCCCCCCTCACTTTGCGTACAAATCCGTAACGCTTCATTCTACCCCTCGCTCCCCTACCTCCGTTACGTATTTTAGGGACGTTTCCTTTGGCACATTTGGTAGAAATTAAAAGCGGTGGAATGGCAAGGAAACTCCGTGATTATGTGAATATGAATGTGAAGTGAATAAACCATAATAACATGTATTATTATATTAGTAAAGTATATATTCCATAATTTTCATCTCTTCCGTGGGCGTTCCATCAAAGCTGACATTTTATGAATTAGAAGTAGAAATTGTGGTAGAGTGACAAGCAAAATGAAAAATAGTATATCGCTCAAACAAGATGCAGGTCTCATCAAGAACAGTCTCATTTGGGGTTTTCTTAACCACTTCGGTAGTTTTACATATTCATATTTTAAAATGCCTCTCGGTCATGTAACGAGCTCAAAGAAATCTCTTGAGAAAACGTATCTTCATGGCATTGACAAAAAACTTTATCAGCGCTTTTCATTATAGAACTGTTTCATCGACCACTGTAGGTATTACATAGTGTATTTATACACTTTGCGTCTATAGAACTGTTTCATAAGAAGGCGAGCATCATATCAACAGCAGATTTGGGAATACAGCCGACATTTTACCTTAAATTCTAACTAGAGCGTTTGCTACAAAAGAAATGTTTAAACTACTACTGTATTTACTACTGTATAAATTGAATGGTATATAATGCTACCTGAAAATATTTCATATTATGACAATATCTGTGTTGTAAGTAAACATTTCTACGATAAAACATTCTCGTTCTTGCGAGAATTAACATAATACATCATGTTCAACTTGAACTTTTTTGTTCTTAACAAGTGTCAAGGCTAATAATCTCCTCAACAATCTGAAACTTTGGAACATTCCCGGTAGCTGTTGAGATGATTGACGCATGCATGAGATGAACATGTGTGATAATATTCAAATAAATTGGTTTTTTAACACATTGAATAATGATGTTCACACACACTCCGCATGCATTGGCTCTTCTCTTGTTGTTAAACCTCTCCAGATCCAAAACTCGTCGTATTTCTAAATTTGGTAACTCGGGTGATTTGTCTTTGGAACCTTCATCGAAGAAGTCACAAACAAATTAGAGTTTTTACTCAAATGCATATACACTGGTTTTCTGTTTTGAGTCCACCATCGAACATGCTACTGGTAATGTAGCTTGGTTGTCCAGCCTTCATATTGGCAGCGAGGTTGGGTGCCCATATAAAAGCATAAATTCACAAAAACATCTTTCAGACAATTGAACGTTTGGTACATTACATGCCCATTTTTTCGATTGTCCGAATTGTCGACATTCAATGCAGGAATCGGTATATTATCGGTAACGTATAATTGATCAAAATAAAGATAATTAATGTTTTACCGTTGGTACGCGTACGACATGACATAATCTTGAGTGCAACTTTTTTGTTCTTATTTACCAGCCACTAACAAAACTT
>JAHZNB010000263.1:0-12711 GCA_027744295.1 Callyntrura guangdongensis | reverse complement strand
AAGAAGATAAAAATTGGTTGAAGACCTTTTTTCTGGCTTCCTTTCTGCCTTCTGTACTTATTTTCCTTGGTCAGACACAACTTTCTGTGTGTTTTCACGTATGTCTTTCATAAGGCTACGGTTATACTCCATCTATCCTGACTATCTCTTGTCTCACAAGTGCTCACCAAACACTCAGTAATGTGCTATCGAAATCTACAGTATATATAAATGGTGGTCCAGTCAGTAGTCATGCATTAGTAAAGCAAGAAGAACCATATTACGCGGCTCATCAATCTCGATCAGCGAACAATATACCGAATAATATACTGATTTTTTTTCTTCGTTTCTTTTGTTTTTGTGTTTGCGTGGTCGTCCTGCAGTAACCACGATTTATGCCATTGAAGCAAACAACGTGCGAGAAATCAATTTCCCATCAGAATCCACAGATCATTGGGGACGATCAGGGGATGTGTTGACCATGCCAGCGGAAGCTCTTCGAGAGAATAGCGACGGCGGACTGGTTCGTCTAGTCTGTTTTGCGTACAACAATTTGGAACACGTAAGAAAAAAACCTGAAAATGTTTTTGCTCGTTTACTTTACTTTATTTAAGGAATTTTCCCGGTGATTGTGTGCAACCATTATGTCATGCGAAATCAAGTTATTTTAGGCACGTTTTTGCTAGAAAGATGAAAGAAATAAATAAATGGAAATTTTAAAGCTTTATATTGATTTTCTTTTAACGTTTGGAGTGCGCTGTCAATGTTCTATTATGAATTAATAATAATAGAAGCGTGTGAACAGACATGAAAAAAATATGAGATGGACATTTTCTGTGTAATAACGGAGCGCGTGCACAAAACTTTTTTTTGTACTGGCTTTTACCATTTAATTTTTGTTTGAATTCATATTCTTGCCGTATATGCACACGACTTTAATGTTTTCTTCTATGCAGGTTCTTCAGCCAATCAGCTCAGAGCGGTTAGGACATGGTGAGGGGGCACTCGTAGGCGGAGACGAGAGAAAGAAATTAGTAAATTCTCGTGTCATTTCCGCTTCATTAAATCAAGGACGACACATCCAATTAGCGTTGCCCGTACAGTTGACGCTCCGTCATTTATGGCTTGACAATGTGAGCAACCCCCAGTGTGTGTTTTGGGATTATACGCAAGAGTAAGTGAAAGTCATTTTCTCTCTTTATAGTCATTACCCGAAATTAGTATACATAAATATAAGCTCACCAACTAAAATCATACGCCCATAATGTTATGCATTTTCAATCCAATCCACTTCCCACAGCGGTTCTGTCGTTGTCCTCCCGACGGACGACAGGCTGGCTGTGGAAGCAGTAGTTGTAGTGGTAGTAGCAGGAAAGATTCGTTACTAGTCCAGTACTGACTGGCTGGACTAATTTTATTGTTGTAATTATTATAGGAGAATAATCAAATTCTGTGACAATGACTTTATCGCTGTCCATTTTGAAATTACCATGTAGGGATATATGCATTAAGAATATTTCATTATTTTCTCTCTTTTCCGTACATCCGGAACTGCTAGCAAAAGTAGTCGTAACTCAATAACTTTGGGAAAGGATGTGGAAAGTGGGAATGGAATGAAATTATGGATATAGTGGAACATTGTGAGTGGTGATGATGATGTATGGCGGCTATATTAGCGAACACGAACGTGATTCCGTTACATTTACATTTTACCACAACGGTTTAAACACATTTATCGTACATAAGTACATACATTGTAGACTTGGTAGGAACGTTCACCCTTCATTTCTCCCTACCACTGCATTACAATGATTTTAATGGAATAATAGAAATGACGTGGGCTGTATTACATTAGCTTCACAGTTAAGTATAATTTTAGCGTCTCTCTAGTTAGCTTTGCTTTTGTATGATGTGCGGTATGTTAATGCGTTCTGCGTGTTTCCCTTTAGCAAATGGTCAGAGGAAGGCTGTCGTGTTGTCAAGACAAATCGCACACACACCGTGTGTCAGTGCACTCATCTCACCAATTTTGCCATTTTGATGGATCTAGAACCTGCACCAAAGCATCTTCCAACATCAAAGTTGCTACAGGTAAAATTAACGATTCTTACCATCTGGAGGGCGAAAATGCCGCCTGTGTATGATTAGAAAAATGCGAACATTCTAACAAGCATCATCAACGAAATGAAGTTTTTGTTGTGCCATTTGAATTAATTACTTCTCAGCCCACTGCTGATTTTTTTTGCGTTTTATGTAAAATATTGGACGATATCTATTCAAAAGTCTGCGTTTTGCCCGCAACATTATGATTAATCATTTTTTTAATTTTTTAACACAGATCATCACGTTACGTTTGTTCTGCCGTGGTCATACTGTGCCTGGTTGTAACCATCATTATCACACATTTCTGCATTCATGGCAAAGTAAGTCTTCGTTAAAATAATTAATTACCTACTTATTATTCCTCTAGCAGCTCGTGATGAATTGAGGAACTTAGGCATCCTTTGTCAATGCCCAATAAAATGCGATAATAACAGGAAACTGATTAAAATACCTCCTTTTTTTCTTTTTTTCTGGTACAGGTATTTCAAACGATGATTTTGAAGAATTTGTTTTTCTGTTTGCTGATGGGAGAACTGATATTTGTGTTTGGGATCAATCAAACGGAAAACTCGCTGGGGTGTACGTGCATTGCTATTGTCCTCCACTTTTTTGCCCTGGCGTCAATACTCTGGCTATTCCTTCATGGTAAGTTGTTTGTTTCATGTGACCTCTCCGTTCCTTTCCTGTTCGTGTTTATTTGAAAGATTATAGTTTCTAATGCTGAGCATTATTAGCAGCATCAACAACATCCAAAAAGTAAATATAAAAGGAAATTCTTCTCACTGCCCTGGGAACAAAGTTGCACAGTGACATTTTCGATTCTCGCGGTCACGCTCGCTCATTCCACGTTTTTCCTTTACGCTCGCTCTCTCTCCTATTCTGCACGTTGGTCTCCCTACAATTTCATTTCATTTGGGGCTCAGCTCCTAGAGAGATGTGGGCTCAGAGAGGCTTGGAATACGGAAGAAGAGAGTATAGCGTCATCGTGGCGTGAGTGAGTGTCCATTAGCTCTCATGAATTACAATCTCCAGTCGTAAATCACGTTTAGTGGTAGAGATAACGGGGACAGAAAATTGTGGAAATGTCAACCTGACTAGCCAAAATGCGAGAATTATTTGAATAAATGCGGCTGTATTGTTGTTATTGTTGATGCTGCTTCTTTTGTAGTAGTGGCGGTGCTATTACACTCCAACTAGAACCTTACCATTTCCTATTTTACTCCTGGTTCATTTATCCACTTTGTCGTTGTTGTCGTCTTGTGTGGAAATTACAATACTATAAATATTTTCGTGTATTTCGTTTTTTGTCTTCTTCGACTTCTTCGTCTACATTATGTTCTCCGTGTAATTTTATTTATTTTCTTCCTTTCCCACAATAATAATATAAACGTGTGTATTTTAAACGCAGGCTTCCATTTACATCTGATCGTCGTGGAAGCAGCTGAGAGTGGATTATCTCGTCAGTTGTGGTATTACGGGGTCTCATATGGCTCCCCTGCCATAGTCGTCCTCTTGTCCTTCCTCCTCGACCCGAGAAGTTACCGTAGTGAGGAGTACTGCTGGATTCAAACCAGCTTTGCACTCCTTTGCTTTGTAGGGCCAGCCGTCCTCGTCGCATTGGTAAGTTTTTTGGGACGCAAAGCAAGAGATAATCTAGAGAAAAAAACAATGTGCCTATTTATATAACTTTTCCACTTTCTCTTGTGGTTATGCTCGCGCTCTTTTTCCTCTGGCTCTCTCAGAGGAAACATGAATTTTTCCTCTTGTCACATTAAAATGTGTTTAATTGTTTTCGTATCGTTTCTCTGTTAAATCATGCTACACAGCTTGGAAACAAGTAAATATTAACATTGCTTTTCCTAAAAAAGGGTTGCTTTAACGATAACGGAGCAACGGAAACGAGAGATGCGCTGGAGGAGAAAGCAGCATAATAAAAGCGCTTTAGTTTCCTTCCGGTCTTTTCTCCGTCACAATTGTCAACATCATCATCATCAAAGCATTTGTGGTGGTGTGTGATGGTGTGAATTGGAGTGCACGCTGTACACACAGTTTCTAATGTTGACTTTGTCTTTTATTTTCCTGTTGTAAATTCAGGCCACTGCAGCCATGATAATTTACACGTCGTATAAAATATGCGGACTGGTATCAACCATGCCCAAGAAGCCAAATGATGACAAGGCACTTTACATTTACGCTAGGTGAGTAATTGAAAGAGAGAGAAAAAAATTATGAAAATAATCCTGTTGCTACATGTTTCTCTCTATGAGATATGGGATAACTGGTATAGGTTTGGTAAATGTACAGTTACAGATTTTCTAAAATGTCAATTTGTTGTTCTTGGTTTTTGCAGCACCTGGCTTCGTGGAAGCTTTTTAATTCTTTTTCTCATGATCCTGTCATGGACGTTAAGACTGCTAGATTTGGAATCAGATTCCCCCTCATTGTCATACGCTAGTAGTATTAGCCTTGCCCTAGAAGGAGTTATTATCCTTGTTTTCCACTTTTTAAAAGCAGAAGATGTAAGTTGATGAAAATGGAATGAAGAAACGTTTACTAAATTATTGTCAATGATCAACTAGTATCAATTGGTAACTTAATGGTCATTACTTTTTGCTGATGATAGATGATTTCAAAGATTTGTGATTGTGGTAAGAGCTCCGATGCGAGTGATACAGAGATGTCAACCCATTCTCAGCAACAGCTACAGGTTGGACAAATTGCAAACTCGACACTCCAGCCATCTGGAGGGATCCTCGGGGATCCTTGTCATAACAACCACATAATAACCCATAGACTCCCAGACAGTGCTCGACTTCTGACATTGGCCCGGCAGTCAGTTAATGACAGGAATCATGATGGGATATATGCAAAGCAGTTGGCGGCAGTGGGAATGCAAGCGTCACCAGGTTAGTGAGTTGGGGGAATGTGCAACGGAAACACTGGAAACCTGAGAGTTTCAATTTTAACTCTTTTCTCTCTCGGTCTAGGTTTTGAAGATTTTGGTGCTGGAGGTATGATGACAGCAGGAGGTCATCGTTACGTTGGTGACGGAGCTGGTATCCTCGGTTTGTACACTGGTAAAGGAAGTAACGGAGGAGGAGGACTTGGTATGGACGGTAGCTGGACGAGAGGCAGTAGTTACTCTGACATCCGAAGTGTCGGATTTCACCGAAATGATCCTGTATATGAGGAGATAGAAAAACCAAATCACATGTCACCAAGGGCATCCGTGTCAGACCTTGTCAGAGGACGAGGGTCAAATATACCCTCATGACATAGATATTTACCACCGCAATATCTATGGCCAACAGGTTCAGGTATACACATACACCACACAATCGCACTCTCAGAAAAGGAATTGTTCCCTTTTCCTGTTTAATTTACTCGAAAATAAGAAAAACAAAAAAAAACACTCATCATTTCATTCTACTGTGCCGTCTCATTCTAGGCAAGAAGCTTATCCCACTATCATCCCCATCTGCGCAAAAATCCTTTAAATATTGTACAGCTACTAAAAGTAACAATTACCTATTTTTATGGAAAACAAGTAAACTGTAGACGAATAAGATAGAAACAAAACGTAGTCAGAAAACTGCTGAGATTCATCAAATATATAAAAGTAATATTAGTTCTAGTTAACTAACTAGTGTAAAGTATAAAATGCTGAAACAGTTAGCGAAATGACTTTTTACAAGACATTCAAGAGGATTAAAATTCTTACTATTATTATCCCCTGCGGGTGGTAGACTTAACGTCTGCATTCTACTTTACATAATTATCTACCAACCCATTATTTATATTATTATATCGTTATACGGTTTTCAGAATGAAAACAGTGTGTGGGTGTAAGAATGCGTCAAGTTTTGAAAAAAAAAAACTGAGAATCTTTCCTTTTGTCCTTTTCTATATATTTCTTCCACCTTGCTATAATAAATAAATGACAGAGGATTTTTTGTAAACCCATTTAAATGAGATCCTGCCGTCATCATCACATTCGTTTTACAATGCCCCAAACAAACAAACCGAAATGGAAAGCAGAAAACGGAGAGAAAAAAATACCCCTATCCCTTTTTGCAATCATTTAAATCATCACACGAATAAATATATAAATAGTAATACAAGTACAACTGCTAAAATCTTATTACATTACAACAAAAATATTATATAATAATATTTAAACAATGTATTGGAGAAGATTTTTTTTTGTTGTATTTTGGTCATAATTATCATCGCTACTAGTTTGTAAGAGGAGGAGGAAGCTGCAGAAGGAAAAGCTAACTGGAGAACTTGAATTTGTTACTCTACATTGTGAAGAAGTATTACATACACCTAAAAGCAAGTATATTATCTATTAGTATAAATATGTTACTACAACTGTATAGACTGTAGGTATACTCTATATAACATATTTAGAGAAGAAAGTTACAAAAACTTTGTCGTCGACATATATCATCATCATCACTTCATCACTTCAGAACTGTTTTGTCTTTAAAAAGAAAATTACGTTTCATATATGGTACGAAACCGAAGAGTAGAAGAGCACCAACAAAAAAATTAATATACTTCCTATTCAGCCGTGCCGCGTTCCGTCACTGGGTTTTTCCAAATCTGTGGGGGATTTCATACACACACAAGCAAGAAAAAAGAACAGCAAACTTTCTCTCTCTCTCTCTTTCTCTCTCTGACTTTCTAGCTGTCTCCCACGTTTTCAAGTTAGAGGAAACAAAGTGGTGGTGAAAAGTGTTTATCATATTACTCCCCATTGGACGCCAGTTCGCTTGCTCGCGGTGTGTGTGTGTGTGAAGTTTTTGGAGATCTCGCGAGTGAATCGTTTCTTCATTCGTTCGTGATGTGAATAGAAAGTAAAAAAAACAAAAATNGTGTGAAGTTTTTGGAGATCTCGCGAGTGAATCGTTTCTTCATTCGTTCGTGATGTGAATAGAAAGTAAAAAAACAAAAATACGTTCATCATACGCCCATCCATTCCTAATACAACAAACATATAAACAACCACAAAAAAACGATAAAGTTAAATGTAACAGAATTTATTATCAACGTTAATTGACGTTATTATATACTAAAATACCATCCTCCTTGTTATTTACTTGTGTACGTCGTCGTCGTCGTTGTTGTTTTCTCTACACGTCCTCTTGTTCGGTGTAGTAATGAAACGCAAGGAATACAAAAAATATATATCTAAATATATATATTATATATATATAATCTCTGTTTACCTATTTGAAAAATACCAAGATGTACAAAAAATATACACACGCGACAAAGTTGAGTCCCCGAGAAAAAAAGAGAAATCACAATAGCAGGAAAAGGAAAAAAAAACATAAAAAAACTTTTTTAAACTCTAATTCTATTGCTTACTTTGTTATTGAATAGGAAGTAATTTATCATGTAATGCTCTTTCTGTTCAATCATTATTATGACATATTTTTAAATGACAGGGATTTTGAAACGAGTAGCGTTGAAACCTAAGCTATATTTTAAAACAAATCATGATGCTTCACTGACGACCCGACCCTATATAGGTGTAGCATATTTATAAGTTAATTACATAATATACACTGCATATATAATACTATACAAAAAAAAATATATAAATGTATGAAGATTATTAGTAATATTATTACCACTGCTACTTCTACTACTACTACACTATATACTACTCTTACAGTTTTCCACACGATAACTATAAATGTCTATAGCTTTATTGGTTACCTCTTTTTAACAAAGGATAATGAAGTAGAGATACTCTATTACGCTAGTGTGAGCTCGCAACGCTAGGGTGGCGTCTTCAAAACATTATATATTATTGTTATCAGTTGTCGTAACAAACTTAATTACTTAACTTACTTTGCATTTACTTACTAAAGCGTGTACTTTTTTTAAAAAAAAATATATGAGTTCCCTTTTTTTCATATGAAAAAATACAAGTATTTATATATCTTTGCTTGCGTTATGTTTGGAAACTATATAGCTTTCGAAAAAATCAACAGCATCTGGGATAGCAAAATAGTAATGTAACCGCCACTTTTTCAGTTAGTTTCCAATCATTTTAAAACTTTTCCTTTGTTGAGTTTTTGTCTGAATTTTCTTGATCTTTTTTTTACGTTCAACATTACACACACTCGATTCTCACACGGTTCGTAAAACTAATATTTTATTTATAAAATAATAACATAAACAACTATAAGTACTCTTCAGTGTAAACTGTTACTAAGTTGCCATAATTTCATTAGAGGTATAAAATAACAAAAGATGAACATTTCATTAGTTCCTTGTTACTTCTACTACTACTATTGTTACTATTATTATTGATATATATACAACAGTTTGATTACCCATTATAGGAGGCGCTTGGCTATCGTTAATGTCTTGCGAAGGTACTGGTACTGTCGTAATTTAGAGGCAACATTCAGGCAAGATGCTAGAAAATATTATAATCAGTCAGATGAATAATTAATTGCCGAGAAATAATCAGGGTGATTACATTTCCTGGTGTGATGCTTGTAAAATTGGGGCAAACGAAATAGGACGGGTGGTCTTTCAAAAAGAAAAATGGAAAGGGATACCGTGTTGTTTGACGTTATCAAAACATCACTTTCAATAACTAAATTGTATTAGTAGCATCACAAAATATCCCAATAATACATTGTCTGACTGTATAACAACAAAGAAAAATTAAATTAACAAAGAATTTGAGAGAGCTGGATAGGGAGATGGAGCAGGTGTGTTAAAGGTAAAAATGAAAAGGTTGAAAGCCTTTTTCCAAGTCATTAATTAATTACTTATTATTATTGTAATGATTGTAACTGCTATAATGATTTCGTGTAATTATAATCATATAAGTAAACGGTAAAAATAATGTATTTTTAGACTGATTTTTCTAGCAGTGTATTAATTAATGAAGAAGTAATATTACTGTAAAAAGGAAACTTATTGCTAATACAATGATATATTATTATTATATAAATATACTGTTATAATTTTCAGTGTAATTTCATAGAGCGTGGAAAGAAGATAATAGAGCGAAAGAAAGAAAGAAAGAAAGAAAGAAAGAAACAACCATGTCTAAACCGTAAGAAGAAAATGACAGTTGATTGCGTGCTGTTGTTATGTTTTTATAATCATTATTTTTGACGATTAAAAATTGAATGACGCTACAAAAATGCAACAAACGTAAAGTAAAATGTTGTTGTTGTCGTTGTTTATTTTCATACTTTGCCGAGAAATCGGTTTTTTCATATTGATTCATCTTGAGTGAAGGAATTTCATTCCATCAATAATAGTTTCATGAACTACATACATTAAAAACGGGAGTCATATTTGCACCTTTACCATATCTACAAAACTTGAGACAATGATGATTAATTAAAAAAATAATACACAAACGTAAGGCATCAACAAACCTTACCAAATTATGTAATTATTATAGAAACAATCACAAACAAATATTTTGCATTTTTCCTACAGAAAGTGGGGCAACATGAGATCGCATAAAATCACAAACACTCATCTCATCAAGATCACAATTGTCAGTCATTTTTTAAATTAACTCTGGTTGTTAATACAAAATAGTAATCACGGGTAAATGGATCATAAACTAAAGCAGACACCACTACCATCGTTAATCGACCAATAAAATTGTCATTCTTTGGTTCAATTATCAAACATAAGCGAGGAAAACACTTACGTTACTGCAATTATATGATATCTGTGTCGTTCTGGTTTCATTACATGGTTCAACTCGTGCATCAATATTTCCTGGTTATAAGTTGAAATTGAAAATGATTCGCTACCGTTTATGATAATATTGATTATGCAAGACGAGTTTATGACAGGCGATGATCTTCCCCGTACAATCTATGGACATCAATACTTGCAAGGTTTTTTTTTATTGCGTAAATGGCAAAAGCATTAAATATTGAATAACTTGGGTATGTGTAAAGTTATGTCAACGCGGCTACTCGACTGTGCACTGAATTGAAATGTCTGACAATAATGTGTCTGAGGAAATGTATTCGGAGTACATCAACTAATACAAGCTACTTGTTGTTACAGATCCTTCGTTTTTAATGCGGATAACTTCAATTTAAATACCATCTTGTCATTTTTTTTAAATCATGCATTCCGTCAGATTATACGTAAATGATTAGTAAAATACTATTTAATCTAACACTTGTAACTTGTATGAACGATAAGCGGAATGTGTTCAAAATTATAGTTAATTTTTTAACCACTATAATATATCGAGTATTGTTTTCAATGGTATTCAGCTCGTTCATTTGCATTAGATAAAAACAAAGTGTGACACATTAGGTGCTGACATATGTATGTATAACTTATTAATGCTTTATTAGACTAATATATTTTTTGGCAACGGTTTAGGGTCGAGCTTCAGTTTGTGTTTAAATCTCTCGATACTTTCTTATGTACATGCGTTTTAATCGAATCATAATATAAAACATAAAATATGCTTCAAGTATACTGTAAAAGATGTACAATATTTAAACAAACACGCCATAAATAATGTAATCAACCGTGTGCCAACGCCACTTATTTGATGATGACACCAGCTAGACGTTGATTGATGATAATCTTTCAACTTATGAAAAGCAGAAATAACTCTAGAGTTTTCTATACATATATGTAGTTCTCGGTTGAAAAGAGATTAGATGGTAAAAAACATAACAAAGCAATTGAAAATGTCAATCAAACCAATTCCAAACCAATTGTCACCTTAACACCCAATATACTTACAATTAATGCAAACAACAAACCACATGACTGAATACCAAAGGGTCTATTTAAATTCGACACGCACCAACACACAACATACATTTCAAAAACGTCGAGCTGGTTTAGTTTTTTTTTTTTGCACAGGAAAATAATTTCAGAATTATGTTATCTTTTAAGGCTGTCGTCCTCTTAGTTTTTCTGGGTTTGTCCCAGCAGGTAATTTATCATCCCTATAAAAAAATACTTGCTTTACCGTCATTAAAATTTTATAAAACAACGCTTCTGTTTCACAGAACCAAGCGGACGCTTTTAGAGTTCTTGCCTTTTACCATGGCACCTGGGATCTGGCCCATATCAGTTTTGTGGGTGACTGTAACCGCTACTTTCCAAGTATCCAGTCCCAACACGGATTTACCTACGAGTCCACCACTGACTGGAGTAAAATCAACGATAATTACCTGAGAAATTATGATGTGGTCATGTTTCTTGATGATCTACCATCAGATTGGAATCAACGGAATGCCTTTCAACGGTATATTGAGGGAGGCGGCGGTTTCATCGGCTATCATGTTTCAGCATTCACACAAAGTTCTGGAGAGTGGTCCTGGTACCACAACACTTTCCTTGGAAGCGGTGACTACTTGGGAAATACCTGGCGGCCAACATCTGCTGTTTTGAAGGTATACTCCCATGTTTCCATTAAATAAACTCACAAAACACAGGTTTTCAATAAAATGTACCTAGGAAAGACATATCAAACGGCTTTTTGCTTTCCCATTTCAGAATGAGGTTCCTTCCCATCCAGTGTTGTCGCGTCTTCCCGAAAAATTCTCCACCCAGCCCAATGAGTGGTACAAGTGGACCAAGGATCTCACCCAAAACCGTGATATTCAAATTCTCCTCTCCATCCACCCCGACAGTTTTCCTTTGGGCACAGGACCAAACCCTTGGGAAATATGGTATGATGGCTACTATCCAGTTGTGTGGACCAACAAGAATTACAACATGCTTTACATCAACATGGGCCACAATGACATTAAATATGAGGGCAACAATGAAGAGCTTTCTCACACTTTTGACAATGAGGTCCAAAACCGGCTTGTGATCGATGGGCTCAAATGGCTGGCCGCTAACAGGAAGCAGACTCAAGCTAACAAAGACGCTCCACAAAACCCACTGTTCAACGCATTCTCTAAATAAGCTGCAAAACATTGATTTATACATACATACCTATAAGCTCTCTCGACCTTCTTGTCATTAAAAATTTTGCAAATATAATGCTAATTAACAACTTTACAATCCCAATTTGTTTTGACATCAGTAAAAACTTCAAAAGCCACCGCATTCCGCTCTGTCGCTGACTTAACAGTTGGCTGACCCTCTCGTCGATTCCGTGGACTCTTTCATCTGGCATAGACGCTGCAAATTACAAAAAAAACTCTCATAAAATGCGTAACGATCATAATAAACTTTTTGACGACTAATGAGCACAACGAGCGTATTTTAGGTATATTTTTTGTCGTTTTCAAACAAGTCACTCGTTTAATTACGAAATGAACCTACAATATGTATCTACAGATAGAGATATGAACTTCAAGGTTGCGTGCAACGATAGTAATGCCTTTTCTCCATTTTTTTGTGTCTGTGCTTGTTTCTCGCTGTAAACAACATTATTAGTGTGTTAACGAATAGCTGAAACGCAATTAACTTTTGCTTTTACTGTCTTTTGTTAGAGGCTGTTACGTACTTATTACAAAATTCGCAATGTAAATGTTTTTATTAATACTAGGCAATTGGCAATCAAGAGATTTAGTAAAGTATATACCGTAAAAACTGAATTAAGCGCAGTCCCTGAAATAGGCGCAGCCCTGAAATAAA
>JAHZNB010000262.1:0-17214 GCA_027744295.1 Callyntrura guangdongensis | reverse complement strand
CTACATTTAACTAATCAAAATTCGTAATTCTTTAATTAATACAATAAGTTTGAAACATGACAATGACGTGGCTAATTTGCGTAGAATTCCCTTTCACAGCAAAAGCAAAGGATTCGCAAAAACAAACACGTCAAAGTAATTAACGGAGTAAGACTAGATAACTAACTACATATTGTCAATAAAAAATTATTCATATGTCGACGAAGTGGGATATTTCTATGGTTATTAGGAGTTCTGACTACTTTTTTTTACAAGAACTCAATATTACAAAACTATGAACCCATTCAGTCTTTAAAAATTGCAGGTCGTGGGGGAAAGTGACTAATTTTTTGTATCATAAAGTTTTCATCGATCGAGACTTGAGACATTTTAAGACAACAGTTGGCTGTACTAAATATCTACATTTTTGTAGGAGTGAAAACTAGTACACCAAATGTACTAACCAAATGTTATGTACTGAGCAGAAACACGTAATCAAGGGAAACATGTTTCCGGCTCCAGGGAAACGAGTGTAAAAGGGGTGTATTTTGGTTCACATAGTCGCATAATGGGGCATTGAGAACAATGCAATTGGCACTTCCTCTCTGACACTTATGAACGTTACAAATAGCTACATGGGCTTCAATCAAACTACTACTTTACTACCCGTTCATCTGATGGTCATTGCTGAACCATAAAACATTTTGTAACAAAATTGTCAAAATAATATATGGTTCGTAGACAAATAGCGTTGTAGAGTATGGTATATGCAAGGGTTGGTATGTACGAGTTATCGTAGTATTCATATCTCTGTGCGTGTGATTGGAAATTTTGAAGTTTTAATAATGCATTAATTAGCTTAAGCTGGATCTAGTTTTTAAACATCGCTGCAGTTTAATCTAAAGATTTAAAATCACTCATCAAGAACACATTGCTGTTATTTGTTACCGACGCTCTCTAATTAATCTGGAAAACACACATGGTCATAACTACGTGAGTGGTGAACTCATTTGACCAATTGACCTCATTCGTTCGTGTCATTACGATTATCTTGTGAGGCCGCACTGGCGTTTCGCATTTCCAGTCACAAAATAGGGATTTCATCGGCTTACAGTAAACAGTCGCACGCTGTTCAGATAGCAAAAAAAACAAGAGTCATACTTTTCTGTACTGAACATTCAGTGTAAAATAAAGACACGCATTGTGTAGCAAGTCAAAGGACAAAATTCTAAGAACCTTGTTATTCTTCTCATGTCATACTTTTCCGTACTGAACATTCAGTGTAAAATAAAGACACGCATTGTGTAGCAAGTCAAAGGACAAAATTCTAAGAACCTTGTTATTCTTCTCAAATGATGACTTCTCAAAATCAGAACAAAAACAAAACCCTCATTGATTTTGCCTTCCATTTAAGTAATGGCATAATGACAGGCTGGCTGGGGTGCACTGCCGAAGTCATATTAAAACACATATAATTGTTTGGTATTTCATTGGTAAATTTTATAATTGCTTCAGCAAGAATTGTCTTCTTTCCTCTCTTCATTCATTTAATCTCCTCATATATCTTTATGAAACATTGTGAAAGCGACATTACGTCTTTTGAACGGAACGTTAAGGTTGCATTAAGTATTTTAGCTGAGAGAGTTGAGTGTGCAGATTGATCTTTGATTGGTCATAAATGTTAATGTTTAAAGAGACTCCTCCTAAAGCTAGCGAAATTGAAAGCTGTTTTGTGTTAGTTTAATCATGAATATATTTCCACCATATTTTAATCCTTTCTTTTTGTAAGATACAGTCAGTACAGTTTCGTAGAACATCCTTTATGGATAGTTTTATTAGTGAACTTAACTATTTACTTCACAGTATCCCATTATATAAAAGTTAGCTACGGTGTAGTAATAATTTTAAGTTAAAACTTGACAATTAGGAATTCCAGCTGTCCAAGTATATCTATTAAGATAATATAATCATGGATACCAACAAGAGATCGACAGATCTATCCAAAGTGGTGATCCCATTTTCCCACAAATCAGCGTCACACTCAGTGACGGGAAATGTGGCCGCTCCTTCCAAAACGCATCTTTTAATTTGTCGGTCCAGGGACCTGGATAAAGTTATTAAAATATTTGACAGAAATCGACCGGTTCATGCATTATCTCAAGACAGTAAGTACAATTTCCAAAACTGCTTTACTTGAACTTCAATGTCATGAACTTGTTACCATTACCATAAAAAAAATTGTTTCAGCGCATAGCAAAGAAATATCATTCAATATTGAGAACCCCGTTAATAGATTTGTTGTTGTAAATGCATACCTACATAATATAATATTGCAGTGTAGTGACGATAATCCATTATACTTGCTTGCAAATACTTGCATCTTGTACGTAATTCACAAATTGCAAATCACAATTAAAACTTCCACGTAGGCATGCCAACTACCAACATACGCCACGTCGATAATTTGTCGAAGCTTACGCTATATGCGGCTATTGAGAATTGAGAGGGATCTAACGTAATACAATGCACAATACATGAGGTACTACTATTATAAAGGACTTTTGCCGTAGTGAGACTGTGATCTATGCATTGATAAAGGATTTGACTGAAGCCCGTAGTCAGTTTATAATCGTATACGTAGTAATACGCATTTCTATGTACTATTTATACTTCAGGTCTAGTTATACATTTCTTTAGGTCTTTAACTTCTTGTTAATCCCACACATAACATTAAGACATTCATTCCTTGCCATAGTCAGTCAAGTCATCATAATGATATCCCATATCATATTGCGGTTTTATGATGACTCACCAAAAAACTTGGGACGTGTCGACGAGGCGAGGTAGTTAATGCATTTACGATTCCTCCTCGTCTTCAACCCCGTTTCAATTTCAACATTACCATTTACCAAACATATTGTCTGTGTAGCCGAGGTGGTGTGGTATTGTTATTGCTCGTTGACTTTTGCTAATGCGCTGCTGACGTTGCTCCTTGTGAATCCATTTATACGGGGCTTAGTGGAACGGTATGGTTCTTGCCACAGTAGGTGAGACGTTGGTACTTGGCACACGTTGTTGGCTTTGCCTTTGACTTTTCTTCGGTCGATGACAATGTTGTACTTTGTTCACCTATCTATTTATTTTTTGATGACTATGTCAGTTATATTTTTACAGTACTTTTCCCAAACTGCGTGGTAACTTTTTACAGATAATAATGTTTTTTTTTGGAAATAAAACATTGAAAAGGTTTTATCATCACTGCTTTCCTTTGACTTTTTGGCGAGATTCTTTATTTAAAAAACTTTTTAACCGTAATGATGAATCATCGTTTTATGCTACCCACCAGTTTTACATTTAGTTGTCCATAGTTTTTACTGGTTGGCAGTACTTACACATCATGAAAGGTACTCATTAGGTTCTACTTTTGCCATGTACTAGGATGGGCATCCATCAATTTAAGCTATGCATCCTCGTCGTCTTTGTCGCCATTCAATTTTCATTTATTTTCTCTCTATCTATAGCTAGAATACAAAATTATATAGTATAAACTGCACGTAGAGGATAAGAGAGTTGTAAAAACCGCGAGTTCTCAAAAGCAAAGTCAAAGTAAGAAAAGGAACGACAAAGTTGTTTGTCAGTTTGTCACCTTATCTTTAACTCCCAGTCATGTTATCTGTCTCATCCATTCATTTATAGTAGTTAGTAGGTAAATAATATTGTATTATTGAATATTATTTTTTTATTTGCCTCCCATACGGTAAAATACTAGTAATAAAGTATGTCGTTCTTAATCAAAACTTCCATCTTGACTACTATACTTGCAGTTCCTGCTTACTACTGCTATGCTATAACAGACACAGCAACAGTTTAGCGGCATCAGAATATAAAAACGTGCCTATTAAAATAGATTCATATGCAAATTAGGGAGTGTATTTATGCATTTTAATAAGAAGCCGGTACACTTATTGCTTTCTTGTACATACGCATATATGGTGTTTGTTTTATCTTTTCTTTCACTGGACTTTTTGTCACTTGCGCCTTGTCGGTAGTGTGCTATCATTAATCCACAATGTCACATAATATACTCGTATACACTTTACGCGACGCCCAGAAAAGTTTTGTAGATTTCTATAGGGACAGGGAACAAAGCCAGAACGTCGTAAAATATGAGTAGGTATTCTTGGTGTCTACTGGTATGGAATGCATCAAAGTGAAGTAAAGGTCCATTATTAGTGTGGCTGCGTATCATCATATTGTATTATCTTTCTTCGGAGGTTTCAATGTTGAATGTGTCTTGGATGAAGAAAGAAAACTAAAAAACGATAGTACTAACTGTACAATAAAATCTCGCTATCTATGTTATCTTTTTCATCCCTCCTTATGATAATGACGTGACCACTTTCAGTTACTTTGCATGTGCAGCCCAAATAGTGCTAAATACAAATGCAAAGTCAATGGTAAAAAATAAATAATAGCTAATAGCTATAACGATAGGATGGGAATGTTTTTGGGGTGGCAAAAGACTTTACAGTTGCATATTAGATGGAATGAATGCCTGTGTTATGGAGGCACATGGTATTATATTATTTTTCTACCAGCAGCAGCAAAGGTTATTTTCAAAGTCTGCTTGTTCTAATTTTCTACGGTTTGATAAGCTATTAATGAGAGAATAGAATCATAAATTATTTTTTAAGTTTTTTATTATTTCAAAATTACAAGCGAACAAATATCTTTATTTCATATTTATAACAAGGAGCAAAGACTGAATTGCATTATTTTTAAGGCGCGTTGGAAATCTGTTACAATGGCCTAAACTAGATTTTGTTGAAATTGTGCAAATTTTACAATATTTCGATTTGTTGTATTTATTTGCATATTTCAAAATGTATCATATTTTGCAACTTCCAGGTAGGTAGATAAAATATAATCATGGATCGGTGCTAATTGTTGCTAATGCTCATTTTCATAGCGATTATTATTATTTTATATTCAAAGTTTTTTTGTTTCTTTTCAACACCTAAATAGAGTCCCTGGTTTATTTTTCAGACCTTCCGGTTCAGATGTTTTCAAAGGCGCCGACAAATATTTCTATTTCTACATTAGATGGAACATCAATAAGTCAACAAGCTACCTCCTCTTCACAAATCCACAATGCCATTAATTCAAGTGGTAATGCTGGTGATGATCTAGAAGACCAACCAGGAACGTCGGTCGGTCGTGTCTCGTGGGATGCGAAGAATAACAATACTAATAATACTATATCTACTACTAATAATATTTCCAGTAAACGTGTCGAGTGAGTTTTATAATCCAATTATTTCATTTTGTTTGAAATACATACAAAACCGTGTAGTTTCGTAACGAGTTATTTGATTTCGGTTCTAATAGTGTACAACTGAAAGATGCATATAAGGCTGTGGCTAGCGTTACTTCAGGAGTTGCCAGTGCTCCTACATACATGGGAAGAGCAGCGCCCACCTCTAACGAGGAAACATACGGAACAGTAAGAAACTTGGATTTTAAATTGACAGTTTAAATATTACAAAAAGCTATTTTATAATATACTGTTTTTCGTATGTAGATCAGAGCAGTATCCCCGACATTACCATCAAGCTCTATAGCATCAAAATCTCCGACAAGTGAAGGATCTCAGCTTGACAAACCCACAGGACGTCGTGGTACGGACAGGAAGAAAAAATCTTCCAGAAATGTCGTAAGTGTTTTAGGAATATTGGAAATTGACAGAAAGTTTAGTTAAATACTTCATGAGTATTATTATTATATCATGAAATTTTTAATCTCGATAGTTGCGAGAAACGGTTATAAATCCTCAAGATATGCCTGGATACAAAGGGGAAATGGATATTGATAAATTGTGTGAATTTGTTGAAGGGAATCAGACAAAGGTAATAAACGTGAAATATTTGCTGTGTCACATATTGGAGTGATGCTAATCAGTTTTAGTACATTTCTAATTCGCTTTGTATGTATCATGCTGAATATTTGAATGCTTAGCCTAAAAAGACACCTAAAGATAAGAAACAGAAGGAGGGAAAACCCAGTAAGGGAAACGAAAAACAAATTCTATCTAAAGCGGCATCCCTTGACGAAAACAGCTTAGGGTATGGGTCCAAGAAGGGTGGAGAGGAAACTACTTCTAGTAGCTCAAAAAACCGTAACAGTAAAGACGTTGAAAAGAAAAATACCGCGAACATAACAAAATCGGCAAACGCCATTTGCGGTGAGACCACACCTTCAATAATAAAGACGGCAAACATCGAAGTCACAACCAAGTCTCCCATTCCTCCTCAACACGAAACGAAAACTGTTGTCAACATTATCTCGTCAACACCTGCTGGAAATAATTTATCAAAAAACACGTCAACAAGTCAGCCTCTTATGAATGGTGGCATCCCACCGCAAGGACCGAAGATTTGTACGGCAAAGGCAGTTGCAACAATTAACAAAGATACTTCTGGAGGAAACAAGACTATCCCTACAGTTACCCCACCCAAAGGGCATCTCGGAACAAAAGATTTTGAGACTAAACAAAATCAACACAGTAGGTCGCCTCCAGTAGCAGTAGTTGTTCCTTCATCTTATTCGCCATCAATAAATGCTACTGTCAGCAACGCAGTTGTCCTGGAAACGAAGCAAGGAAAACACTTATCTAATGAAAAACACAAGTCTGATGAGGAGAAAGCGACAAGACCAGATGAGGCAGATGGTCCATATGTTTTAGTTCAGTCAAAGAAAAAACGGGAGAAAAAGAAGCAACAACGTGAGTCGGGTAAAAAACAGCGAAAATATATTTGTTACGAAATTGCTATATGCTCACTTCAAATGGATCTGTTAATATTTGTGCAATTTAACAGAAAACTTTGCGAGGTCTCACCAAGAACAATCTCGCAGGGAGGGTGTGCGTCAACGACGTAGTAACGGGGAAAGACGAAAGTCCGTAGGGTCAGTACCTGGATCAGAGAACTCGGAATGTTCTGATGATGATGACTCTGTTCGATCGTTGCCGGCAGGGGAATGTACCCCAAGAGAAAAAATCCCGAAACCTTGCTCGTCTAGTGGGGGAACCCCACAGGTATAACGAAAAATTTAATGATGGAATCTATGTTTTATTTGTGTATGAAAAAACGCATGCGTGCTGCAAAACTTTTATCTAACAAGGAACTGACTTTTTGTGTGCAGACTTCCTATGCAGATATAGCGAGGATGAGCAAAGATGAAACTGGACGAGCTGCAGTTGCTGTTACGCCAACAACTGTTTCAGTCACTCCAGTTGCTGCAAGTCCAATTGTTGCAAAAACTCCTGTTTCTACTACCAAAACCACAACACCCAATAATAGTGTGGTACCTGTTGTAACCTCGCCTGAAGACATGAATTTTCCGGCGTTGAGTCCATCTAGTTCCGAAAAGACTGGCACAACACCTGTGAATGCTGTAGTGTGGCCGTGTAGGCCACGCATTACTGACACTGAAAATCAAGTGAATAAGGAGAAATCACCATCCTTAGTGAATAACAATAACAATAATTCCACTAAGCCTGAGGAAGTCGCCTCCGTTATTACCACGACTGTTAATAATATTAATATAAAGGATGGATCATTTCCGCCAGTTTCAACAATTTCAACTCCTATCCCGGTGTCTGTTAGTTCCCCAGAGTCACTCAAGTGTTCACATGAATCTACGTCTAATAATAATAACAATAATAATAAGTCTGTTCCTACTGACGCCATCGTAAAAATCAACAACAATAATAACATCAATAAGGAAGGGGTAAAGATAACCGGAAAACAAATTTTTGATGCTGCAACGGCAACGAAAATTGATGGGGTAACGCAAAACGGAGTCTTGTCGCGTCCGAGCGTCATCGTAGAAATTGCATCCAAGACAGTTCAGCTGGCTAAGACAAGAGCTGATGAGAAACGGACCAGGGAGAAATTAGTTAAATCCGTAAGATATTTAGTTACGGTTAACAACTGAATAGAATGTGCAGTAATAAATTATTATTGAGTATATTATCCACCTTTTAATTCGTTATGGTAGATTCAGGAAGACTGTCCCAGCAAAATACAATTACCAAGTAAACCAGCTTCTGAAAATGGGGATCTGTATACTTCTGAACCTGTCGTCTTCTGTGGGGGAAAATTCGACAGTACCCAACTGCCGGTAGGTCAAAAAATTGGCTTTGAGTTTGGATTTGGAGTGATAGAAGCCCTTAACGACAACACAGGCGCACCAGTAAGCATTTTGTAGACCTAATTTAAACTATCTGCATATTAGGTAATATTTGCATTCCTGTTACAACTCAATTTATCATCTGCATAGGAACCCGCCATAAATGGGCCGAAAAGTGCCCCTTCATCTGTCAATAGCTTTGAAGATGTCACTTCAGCTCCCTCTTCAGTAGTTCCGCCCAATAACGTGGCAATTCGATCTCAAGACAACAGTACAGACGCCAGTCAAGTTGATAGTTGTTCTGAAACCACATCGTCATTGAAAAATGAACTGCCTGCCAAAGCTACGGAAAAGTCCCCATTCAATTCACTAAACGGCAATGGAAAAAATAAAGTTAGTACCTTATTATTGTACTATACTTAATATTAAATCTCACTAATTTTTTAAGCTACTCATTACGCTTTACTATTATTTCTCTCTTCCCACTTAATAATTACCAGGGTCAAACCAGCCTTGCTACTACTACTACCACTAGTGCTGAACCGGCAAATGTCTCTCGGACCATTTCATCTAGCTCCGTCCCCCCTGTTTCGCCACTATCACAACAATCTCAAACCCATAAATCTACTGCTGGACTGCTTGTAACGACGGCTGTACCGTCAGGACCATTGCTACCTACTCCAACGTCTAGCGTACCTACAGGACAGTTAAGTGCGAACCCTGCCACAGTGACCACTCCAACTACAGTGTCAACACAAAGTACCGTGACTTCGGCGAAATCCACTCCTATTAACAGCTCGTGCATCGATTTTGCTCAAATGTTTACACCCTCGAAAGCGTCGGTAATTCCTGAATCGGTTCGTCAGGCACCAGCTTTCCATGAAAATTGTAAGAGAAACCTTGATTTTTCTGTCACATGGTTTAATTGTATTATAGTAACGTGTTGTTAATAATGTTCGTTTCTTTCATTTCCAGACGCGTCTCGAATTGTAACGCGCGCATTGTCCAAGGAGGGTCAATGGTCTTATCACCGCGTCTAAGCTTAAAAAACAAGTCTGACTTAAGTCTATTTAGATAAAACCCTTGTTGTAGCCTCACCATATAACAGATCACAATTTTATTAAGCTCGGTTGGTTAAAACAGAATTCTATCTATTTAATACACATAGCAAGATTATACTTATAAAAACAAACAAAATTGATTACCAAGCAAGTAACAACAATTGTTATTGCATTCAGTATATGATATTCTCTCACCGTGGGTGCTCTATGTAACCTTTGATGTTATTTCTTATGAGTTATAACATTTATAATAATTTAATTAGGTACCTACTATTACTGTTGTTCGATTATTAGTTGCTCTTGTTACTGCTTTGTTCTATTCTGTAATTTTACTGACACAAGTTTTTTTGCCACTGTTTATCATATTTAAGTATTGAAGTGTGGAATATTATACTGTTGTTTTGTTTTCAAGTCAACTGGTAGTTGTTAGTTTGGCATGTCGTTGTAACATATACGTTGCTTGGTTTCTCTTTAAACCTTCTTGTTGTATTCATTAGTATTTCCCTCGCACACATTTCTGTACTGGTAATTTTTAACCGTATCCTTAAAAATTAGGTACATATCGCCAAACGTTTCAGCAAGTATTTCACTTTTCGGGCATATTCATAATTCTAGTCTTGGATTGTGACTGTGCTCGAGTGAAGTATTCGAAATAATTAATGTCATATAAAAATATATTTCATCATTTGTTATTGAAGACTTGGTACATTTAAATTTAAAACTGCATGTGTCGACTTTTCTTTTACTATTACCGTTATATATTCACTAGTTAACATTACGATGGTAACACGTTTACTACACTATACAATTATTGTAAAGTTAGTAGATCTGTTTATATATGCATATATATATATATACATTCGGTAATGATTTAAACAAAACGAACTCGTGTATAGATACATACATTGATACAAAAAAAGAGAGAGAAAGAGAGTCTAAAACAGAAAATCGTATTTGTAAGAAAAATCGCCTTGACTTTTTCACTTAACTTAATTGATACAGACAAATAGAAAAAAAGCTAAAAATGGCGAACTAGGCATAAAATATTTTAAAAAAACTTATATTTCAATATTATGGGTGATCAATAATTATATTAATGTTTCTATTAAAGTAGCTATAGAAGAACAAAATTCACACAGTCAAACTATATTGTATTTTATCTAAGTCACACTAAATCAACAGGCGTTAAAGTCGCATATATAAATATAAACTGACAAAATTAGGCGTATTATTGTATCAAAACTACTATACCTATTATATGTAAGCTTACATTATAATGTATATACCTAAGAGGTGTTGTAATTAATTACATACTCCAGCTGTTGAATCACTTGTCCTGTATTCCATAAGTTAGGTCGAACTACTAATTGGAAATAGATATAGGTAGGTAGGTTCATAAAAAATTGTTATATATTATGTACGTAGTAGAAAGTAGATTGCAGTCGCATTATCTATAAATACACATAGTCATAATCAAGTAACTATAGTATGCTGCAGATTAGATTAATCTATCGTTATTAATTACATTACAAAGTGTACAGTTGTTTAAGGAGTGCGTGCATGAATAATGTAAATACCACTGTAGTAATTGTGTAATCATAAGTTATTGGGTAGTATAGATTCGTAAATCTGATGCGATAATAGGCATTCATAATGCATACTAAAACTACTTGTCATATTTTCTTAATTAAATCTTAATGAAAGTCTATATGGTTTATACATAAATAATATATGTATAACCTGTATGAATATATTTACAATATATCATGTGGCAGATTTCGAATTTTCTATAATAACTGGAGACTTGTTTATGTAAGTACGTCAACCACTACAATTACACTACAGTGATGGTATTTTATCGTGTTTCGCTCTAGAAGAATGTGTACAGCAGCACTTTCTCATTGACGAATAATGAGGAGTAACAGAGAAAAGTCTCAAAAGACCCAACAGATTGATATAAATATATATGTAAGCGTAAAGTGCTGTTACGGCATCCATCTCGTGTTAATATTATTATTATTATACTTTATCCGGAGGAAACTTTCGATTTCAACGATTTTTGAAACAATGTCAACAAACATATGTGCATTATACTTTTTTAAGCATAAATGCTGTTTGTTTAAATGCTGTGACGTACTATATTACACTTACTATATATGATAAAATATAATTGTAATAAGGAAGCTACCAAATATATCAACTATTATCATACAACAATGCAATGTTGTGCAGGTTGTAGTAGTAGTGAATTATTTTAAAAAAATGTTCTGCTCGCAATAGACTTTAAAAGGGATCTACTTAAACAAGTCGTTTATCGTCGTATTATATTTCTCTAAATTATTATACTACATGCTACGCAAAAAAAAAACAAAATATCTACTGTTACTGAAGGTGGTCTTACATTTTCAAGTTCATTCATATGTTTCGAGGATATAAAAGAATATATATATATCATTAAATAGTATATCATACATAAGTTCACATTAAGAATACTATTTTATATGCCTTCTTGTTACTTTATTACTTCTGCTACTACAAAAAGTATCACAATACTACTGGGCAGCGCGCGAGTGATTGAAGATGTAAAAACAAAACAAAAAAAATTAAAACGCTTTACATATACTATATTATAATAATTGTATCTACTTCTTTCATTGTACTGCCTCGTGCCGTCGCTGCGTTGTTGCTAACAGGACGCATGTTTGTTTCAACAATTCGGAAAAACAATTGCTGATAATAATAGTAGAATAAATGCTGATCTAGGTACGTATGTACTAAATATTGTTATTCAAAATCTAAAATGCGAACGAACCGGGAATAAAAGTGTGAAGACAAATTTTTTGGTATGTTCGATCACATGCGACGGGTGAATCTTATTGTTATCACGTGTCAACGGAACTATATATAGGTACATATAACTATATACATATAAATAATACACACATATTATATGGAGAATGAATGAACTTTTGAGTGACTTGAAGGAGTGTCCAGTTATACAGTTACAATTACTACTACTCGTACAGCAAAATGTATGCTACATAATTCAAATTACTGTTACTATTATTTGTTAGAAGGTCATAATAATACGTTGAAATAATATTAATAACTATAATATTTAAATACTGTTATTGTAGGTGTAGACAATATTATATTATTCTTAGCGTATGTGAGAGAGAGAAAAGTTGGTGAGAAGGATGGAAAGAAGAAAAACTCATTGCCAATCAGCGCAATAATATTAAGATTTCATATTATGAATGTTGCTGTAGATCGGTAATAAATACATACATAAATAATACATGAATTTAATAATAATAATATTTGCTGAGGAAATTCCTGACGAATACATAATAATATAAAATGTCGTTTGAAGAAAAAAAGAAAATAAAAAATGAACGAAATGAAAAATACATAATATATGCACATATTATCATGGAGTTTGCTTATTTTCTACACTTTGGCATCAATTTAAAGATTACTTTTAGTTGCGTCTTTCAAAAATTGCACATCACGTAAAAGTATAGAAACAGCAGTTGGCTTGTACAAATGCATAAAAAAACTTATAAACCTGCATATTTACATGGCATAAAGATATCGGTTTTCAGTTTGACATCAACATTATTGTGTCTCCTGGTTTGCCTGCCATTTACCAGGTAGTTGGGTATGTCGGTTACGTTTTACTTTCGGGCAATGTCTTTGTTCAATTGCCGTTTGTTTTGTTGTAGCTATCGTTTCTGTTAAGAAATTGAAGATGACGCTGAGATGAACAAAGGAGAAACATAAAAATATGCATATTGTTGCGTTCGCCTTGTTTTACGATGTGCTGTTGAGCGCTGCACGCTAAAAAGCACCCAGATAATATTTATTATTTTCAAACTACAAGCTACTCAAAATAGAATGCGGCAGTGCGGAATGCATACCAAAATTTAGGATGTTATTAAGGATCTCTAATACATTTTCTTTATTATTGATTATGTGAAACCCTTATGCATTTCTGGAAACTATTTTTAGTTGGGTATGTCGGTTACGTTTTACTTTCGGGCAATGTCTTTGTTCAATTGCCGTTTGTTTTGTTGTAGCTATCGTTTCCGTTAAGAAATTGAAGATGACGCTGAGATGAACAAAGGAGAACCATAAAAATAAGCATATTGTTGCGTTCACCTTGTTTTACGATATGCTGTTGAGCGTTGCACGCTAAAAAGCACCCAGATAATATTTATTATTGTCAAGCTACAAGCTACTCAAAATAGAATGCGGCAGGGCGGAATGCATACCAAAATTTAGCATGTTATTAAGGATCTCTAAGTCAATTTCTTTATTATTGATTATGTGAAACCCTTATGCATTTCTGGAAACTATTTTCATAAAAGTACGTTCAAAATGAGTTTAACCAGAAAATATACATTTAAATATGAATTATTCTTTTAGTTTAGTTTCTTGAAATGCCCACATTTTTGTTAATGTACAATTTAACATCAGCTTAGTACTGTCAATATACACAATGATGAATTGATGACATAAATGCACAACATACTAAGTATATCTTCGAAGTCGTTGAAATCGTTTGAAATGCTCACATTTTTGTTAATGTACAATTTAACATCAGCTTAGTACTGTCAATATACACAATGATGAATTGATGACATAAATGCACAACATACTAAGTATATCTTCGAAGTCGTTGAAATCGATACTGGTCGTTTTTCCCGGGAAATCTTATCCAAGCTCAAACTATTACTAAATGAATTAAATGAATTATATTTATATTACAGTACAATAGTTGTGAAGTTAAAATTATTGCTTCAGGGGAATTATCATTTCGCAAAGTGAACAAGCTTGCTTATAAAAATTGAACGAATTTTGCTAATTTTATTGTCACTGCATTGAAGAAAAAAATTGTGCAACCTGATTTGCATTTTGATGGAGCCAACTTCCACAACGATCCTAAGAAGATACAAAGATGCGAAGGTAAGGACAGAAAGTGTGAAAAGTGTAACAGAATATATATCTACTAGAAAGGCCAATAAACCGACCTACAATTATACAAGTAAAGAAGTTATTCGTACTATTACGTCCTCCAACTATTACTTGATGTAATTTTTCAATTTCGACTTTAAAATATAAACAAATGTAAAATTTAAATGTACAGAGTTTATAGAGTATAATAAAGGTATAAAGAATCGTAATAAAAAATCTAACACCATGCCAAAAGATGATAAATCTNTAAAGGTATAAAGAATCGTAATAAAAAATCTAACATCATGCCAAAAGATGATAAATCTGTGTGAAATTCGCTATACCACCATAATGAAATTATGAAGCCTTAATATCCAGAGCGCTTTCTACATACTTATGCATTTTGACTTTTGACAAGCTTTGATGTTTAGCTAGATTATATATTCCGAACCACATGCAGAGACGCTGGAATCATTGGCATTAGCATAATGGTAATATGGTAATAGCAAGGTTGTTAGGAATGTTAGAATTCCTAAGTTCCAGTTTTGCAGCAATTGATGCCAGCTAACATGTATAATACTGCTGCTGGGAATATTTCTATTAAAACCAGTCAGCACACTTTTAGATTAGAATTTATAAAATCAATATACTTCCAGCGTCTGCATCAGAAACATTTAGAATTTTACATCAGTACGGTTAGAATCAGAGGATGTCAAAATGCACAACATCGGTACAGCAGTAATGATTTATCCGCATTTATAGATTTATAATTTATATTATAAAATCATTGACGGTCTAGAAAACCTAAATACTGCATTACTACTAATTATTGCGCGTCGTTGGAATGTTCACATCTAAGTTGACAGACAATAGCTCAATGCGTAATTCAATGAAACCATAAAAAATTTTGGTATGGGTAGTTATATTTCGTCACGGTTCAAAATTAAACTATTTAGCCAAAAATCGGTTGTTGTCTGGTATATGATTTTGATATTTGATCACAAATTACGTTTACGTTGAAGGAATAAAAGCAGGACATGTTTACCATTTATATAAACCTCGCTGTTCATATTTCCCCAAACATCTATTAGTCTGGCAAGCAGCAAACCTTCGTATACCACAGCACAGCCGAGGCTTATCGACATGCCTTCTTTTAGTAAAAGACTTTTACATGAGACTTTGGAACCAAGTCAGTACTCAGTAGTCAGTGTCTACTGCTGGTAACTAATACAGGAGATACTTTTGCTTGTCGTACCTCTGACATCTACCGGTTCTGTATTCGTCACGTCATTTTAGTGGTGCCAAAATATTCGCGGAGTGTGTATTTACATCGTCCCATAATATTACAGCGACATGTATGATCATCGATCGAGTCTGTTTTCAAATCTCATTCCGTTCACTGTAATGATCAGTAGCGCCAGCCAACTCTATTTTTATTATTGCATTTTCCTGACATCTCAGTGCTCACAGTCAATGGCATTATATCATGTTTCCAGACAATTTTGTACAATGTATTTACCAATAACGGGATAAAAAAATACCTCAAACCGTCATTATCACGCATCCTCAAATTCATTACAATGGAACACGACGCGACAGAGTAGGTTTTGTTTTTTATATTGACCATTGACGTACTTAATGGGAGAATATTATATTTCCCTTGCTGCACTGCTGGCACATAGTACTAATAGTACTATAACTACATATTATATCGATATAGAAATTTAGAATATTTAAAAAAATAACGTACTCATTATTACATGCCGCGTCATCCCGTGGTGACATGCAAGGATTTAAGAATGCACTCTTGTCAATCTTTAACGAATGCTTCCTCAAAAATTGTATTGCAATACGTTGTATTCGTAAAAAAAAGATTTCTAATTAATTAGGAATGGCTTCAGTCGTACTTAAATTGCTTTCCAGAAGCAATAGTTGATGCATGTAACGTAACATAAGTAACATCCAATCCAAATAATCCAAAAAGAAAGCAAGCACCTCCTTCGTCGTCAAAATGCGCACAGGTACCGATATATGTAGCCTACAGCCCACTTTCATAGATTTCGAAATTCCGATTCTGTAATACCTATGCATGTATTTTTCACATGAAGTTAAAATGAGAAAATCAGGTCCGAAATTAAATCTAAAATACTCTTTATAAATAATCGTACATAATATGTCATACGTCCGGACATGATTTTTGAAAACTCAAATAGTATTTACGTTATTGGTAAGTGCATGGGATTGCGAGCGCGTAAAGTAAGAATCATCATGTGGATGGTGGAACAGTGGTTTTTTTAATGAGCTAAAATTGATGGCGGTTGATGAGATTAAAAAGACAAAAAGTATAATGCGCACAATACAATGTATCATTTACTTGGTACCGGAATAAAATTCAAAATTGCTCCTCTCTGGCTAGGAAGTTATAACTCATTGGGAATTGTATATTGTAAATGTGAATGTCGTACGTCGAATAATAGATGAAGGACGGATGTCAAAATTGTCAAATCCAAACGAACGATATTTACATACTGCAACGACGTGAGGAGGTCATTGGCGTTTTTTTGTTTTTGTTAATACTGCTTTATTTTATATCAAACTGCAGAATTTCTATGCTTGAAAATGTACTCGTTAGATTTTTTAAATCTACAATGATTGCACTACCTGTACTAACAGCGATTATTTATCTTGTGTAATAAATAATATTACCAAGCAGGAATACACGTGAAATACCGTCGTCACAAAATGGAATCGAATAGCACATCACCGCGTATTTACTCGCACAGGACCAAGCTTATTGTAACCACATGACTATAACTTAGTTGTAATTAAATATTTTTTTCTCCACCTTTGTCTCTAAATTCAAATGATGAGTTGAGTAGTAAAAAAAGCTGCATACCGTATATTCGCAATTAAAGCCCCCGGGGGGTTTATTTATTTTTACCCCTGGGAGAGAGAAAGAGAGGAGGGAGAGGGAGGGATTATTGGAAGAGGGGGATTTATTAGAATAGTAGGGGGGGATTACCGAAAC
>JAHZNB010000261.1:0-11129 GCA_027744295.1 Callyntrura guangdongensis | reverse complement strand
CACGAAATCAATCCCCATCAAAAAAATTTGCAGTGTCACTTTTTGGAAAATCAAAAAGACGATAACTGTCGGATGTCTGTGTAACGTAAGAAAAATTTGCCGTGTAATAGTGTGCGTATATGTAGTTTATTTTTATGCGCTATTGTTAAAGTCAGGTTAAAGTTTGTAAAAGAGGCTTTGTTGTAGGACTTGCGCCACGCCACGCTCATAAATATACAAAATACGGTAACACCAAATAGATATATCTTTGTTGCACGCAGATTCAGAATATAAATGATTGTGCTGAGGGTTTGATGCTTTGATCCTTGTCTTAATAATGAATGACTCTACCTTTTAGCTCTTATAAGTTATAATCTGAATGAAAATGAAAGCGAACAAAATGTGAGTTCATATATCTATTTTGTTAAAAATGATAATGACTGAATCACGCCTACCATCAAAAAGTCTTGTTATCCACTTTAAATCACACCTAACAAGGGCACTTTTAAGCATGCGTCATAAGATGATGCATGCCGTTGTAGAAAAGAAACGTTCAGTGTGAAAACCTAATGGTTGTAATTAAAATGTTTTGTTATCAACCGAATAAATTTAAGTGACATGAATGAAGAATATAAAGGTGGTTAATTTGGTGTTTTTTGATACAATGTAGATCTTATCTGTGGCAGACAATCACTTGGAGGAAGCAATGCCAGTGGGGCGCGCAGTTGAAGAGTTGATATCTTTGAAATCTTTAGATTTGTCAAACAATCGATTTAGACAGTTGCAGGAAGGATCTTTTGTCAATTTAAGGACGCTGCAGTCGTTAAATCTTGCAGGTTTAACAAACAAAAACGTATATTCTTGAATATAGTACCGGGCTCTATTGGCAGGTTGTAGATAAATACGGTTTTCTGTGTTTATTTAAAATAAACATTTTCTGTCTCTCCTAAAAACAAAAAATTGCATACCAAAATATCTAAGCCAGTCGTATCTACTATTGAGAAACCCCGACTATAATCGCACTATATACTTGGCAAAAGACCGGTTTCTATAAGGGAATATACGGTGATAATTTTTTATTTGTGGTAGTGTTGTTCCCACTAAAGTAGGTATTATTAATTTTTTTGTAGGGAACAGCATAAGTCGAGTCTCGATGCGCTCATTTACTCATCTCCCAGCGTTGAGAAAAGTGGATTTGAGTTTCAATGAGTTGAGAAACTTTCCAAAAATGTTTTTCGACACAACCCCACTTCTGGAGGAAATACGCTTGAGAAGTAATTTGCTCGACTCGGCTAAAGAGATAGGAGAAATGCTAGAGACAATGAAATCCCTTCGCTACTTGGATATTGCACAAAATGGTCTCAGTGAACTACCAACCGGGGCAATCCGAGGTCACACGCATTTGGAGAAACTAGACTTGAGTGACAACAATATTATGCAAATTCAACGGGAAAGTTTCAAAGATTGTCCATCACTGACGAAAATTAGTCTGCGAAACAATAGTCTGACGGCACTTCCATTGGATGGGTTAGCTTGGGATATAACGTCTCTACAAGACCTTGACCTATCAAGAAATAAACTGACTGGAATGAGTGCGAGCGCGCTTCATGGACTTCCCAACTTGGCTCGTATGGATTTGAGTCACAATGGCATTAAGTCACTGCAGGGTCAAGGGGTATTTACTAAAAACAAAGAGCTGGACTTTTTGGATATTTCACACAACAACCTATCAACTATTTCGACAGATGCGTTTCAAGGATTGCTTAAACTTACTAGGTTGTTGTTCTTTCTGTACAAATATCTAGCTACTTTTCATTGTTGTTCGTTGTGCCGACTGCAGAAGCACAAAAAAGTTTTCATTCACATCCAAAATGATATTTTTTTCTCTCGTTCCCCAGATTGGATTTGTCTAAAAATAATCTAGAAGCCATCCCTGCTGGACTTTTCCGCGATCTGAAATTAGTACAAGGATTGAATCTTGCCAACAACAGGATAAATAACATTCCGGGGAATATGCTTAGTGAATTAAAATCACTAGAGGAACTCAGTATGAAAAGTAACTCCCTCAGCCATATTCCCCCTGGACTTTTTCAAAACCTGCCCAAGCTGCGTCAGCTCAACTTGCGAGATAATTCCATTTCATCCGTTCAAAATAAAATGTTTGCGGGATTGGCAAGTTTGGAAAATTTGCGGCTTTCATCCAATCAAATTTCACACTACGATGAGTCCGTTTTTGATGACATGATCCAGTTGAAAACGTTGGACATTTCTGCCAATCGCATTACTAGATTATCTGCGCGGTCATTCAAAAATCTGCCATCATTAGAAAAGTTTGAAGCAAGGGAAAACCGTATTTCCAATGTAGAGGCAGGTGTTCTGGGAAATTCAGAGGGATTACAGATACTTGATCTAGCCCACAACGCACTCCCAGTAATACCTGAAATCGTAAGGTCCAATACGTTATTGAAGGTTGTTGACTTGAGCCACAATGAGATTCAGAAAGTAGAAGTGAATATGTTCAGAAAACTGGCAAACCTCATGGAACTGTATCTAAATGATAACAAGATTAAGGAAATACAAGCAAAAACATTTGAGGTAAGGGCTACAAAAACTACGGGGCAACGTGAGTATTGCATTTTCTGTAGTAATTACGTCAGGTGCATCACTCTACAAACATTTATCAATCTTTTGTTTCACACAACCACATTCATTGACATTTTTTAAATACTCGTTTTCAGAATCTTGCGTCACTGACAATTGTCGATCTGGATGGCAATGAACTTGAAGAAATAAAAGGTGGTACCTTCCGGAATCTTCCTCGCCTAATTTACCTTCGCTTGAGCAGAAATAAATTGCGAAACATTCACAATATTGCATTTTCCGGTCTAACTGCTCTCGACGGCTTGGATTTGCAAGGTTTTTCTATATTTACAAAATGTACAAATCATTGAAATGATGGCAAAATGATGACAAAATGAATCTTTTGTAATTGTTAAATACAGATAATGACTTGGAGTTGGTGGGCGAAACGGCGTTCGAAAAGTCAGGAGCTCTAAAGTATCTTAATATCTCCAACAATAACTTTGATAGTATGACCAAAATGGGTCTTGGACCACTTTCTTCACTTGAAGTTCTCGACATGAGTTATAATCGGCTTAGTGGAGTGGACGCAAAGGCTTTGAAGCATTTAATTTGGCTTGTTGAGTTAAGGGTACGTTTTGCCATTCACATTTTTAGTGAAACAATGATACACTTAAAACCTTTACGTTAAACTTTTATGCATATGAACTAAATATTGATCTGTAATAAGTTGAAACTTTTACAGGTACCTAGTTCAATGTAGAGCTTTTACATAGAGAGTATACGCGGTGAATTTGCGAAAACTTGCATAAACTTATTGTTGAATGTGCTGAAATGTTCGATAGTTTGCAGACTGCTTAATACGATTGGTGAAAAATCTTTTTTTGTAGATGAACATGAACGGAATATGCACAATTCCAACGGGGACTTTTGATGCGATGAGTAGACTGAAAATGCTGGTTTTGAAAAACAATTCTTTGCTTCATTTATACGAATCAGTATTTTACAAGCTGCGCAACAATATTGCTTTCATCGATGTCTCAGGTAAGGAGGAACCACTACTACAATATTGTACATGTTCCCATGTGCATGAGACGTTTACAGTAGGGGAAAATGGTATACGTACGCAGGTGCCTCAAAATTTGAAATCGATATAACTACAAAACTATACCAGTTAGTCAAAAAATATTTTTTGCAATTATGTGTTTTTGCACCTTTGATTGAGAATGGCTTTGTGCCCCTTTGATGTTCTATGCCAAGGCAATTTCCAATTTTCCATTGTTTCATGTAGGTAATCCATTGTCTTGTGATTGTGAAATGATTTGGTTACGAAATTTGATGGCAAGAGAGGCTATTCAAGAACTGTCTGACTCAATTTGCGATGGACCTAATGAGCTTCACGGGGCTCCGTTGAAGACGGCCCGACCTGGAAGTATGATTTGCTCACCGGGTGCCAACCGTGGACTTTCCAATTCCATATCTGAGGTGAAGTGTCCACCACTTGCCAAATCCAGGAGAAAACCTCGTCCCTACACGGTTGAAAGTGAAGATCATCCTGCATATTCAAGTAACGCGTATCCAGAAGCGAGTCAGAATGAGTTGCGTCACAATAATAGAAGAAAGGAAGATAAACAAATTGAATCCAACGACTATATTGCTGGGGATACACCAACAATTTATGCTGGAAGTAGTACTAGCAATACTAATACTAAAGTACGTTATTGATGTACCATGATACTTACTTGATATGTATTTCATAGATAATGACTTAACATCATGGTTCGTTTAGTTTCTCTTTGAGCAATAAGCAATATTTAAGCAATATGAAATTTTTGCATGCTCAAACAGGCCACCCAAGAAGATGTCCGCAAATCCAACACCGTATTTGGAGGACTTTCCTTTCTCTTTAAGCAATAAGCAATATTTAAGCAATATGAAATTTTTGCATGCTCAAACAGGCCACCCAAGAAGATGTCCGCAAATCCAACACCGTATTTGGAGGACTTTCCTCCCTCTTTGGAATTCCATTAGACTTTGGTTTAAATCTAGGTATTTCCCCGAGCGTTTCTGTGACTGATAAAACTGCAGCACGACATGGTCATGCCTCAAAGAACGGGTTCTCCGTAGACGGAAGCAGGAAAGGCTCAGATCCCTTGCCACCTTCCTGGGTTGAACGCCCATCCAAACCTGTGTACGAACCTCCAGAGTACGTTCCTCGCAAACCTGCCCAACCCTACATTCCTTTAAATCCTTATCGTGACCAGTCATCTCCTGTTGTTCCCTCTGGGAGTGTTGACGTGCACAAAGCCGTTTCTCCAAACGGTATAGATGAGAAGGATATTCATGGACGGCGGAAAAAGCCCATCGTAAAGTTTCCTACTAGCGGGCCTAGTGCTGCTCCTCCACCATCCTGGCATCCCAGTTACCCCAGCACAGAAACAGGTTTTATACCCATTGAGCCTTTCTTCCACTCTAACTCGTTCATAAGTCGTAATAAAAATGCTTACAACAACAACAAGGGCAAGAATGACAGTAGAAAACCGGAAGGGGATAGGGAGTCGAGCGGGACAAATGTTCGATACTTCAGTTCCACGACTCCTGTCCCACGGACACATGCCAGTTTTATTCACCATCATGCCAACACCGCCACCACTGCCACTTCCACTAGTAGCACTTCTTCCTCATCAACTACCACATCCACCTCAATTAACTCCGCCAAAAAGACGGGCGATGAGGTTGGTTATCGCCCTTTTAACACTTTTAATTCTCCCACAGATTCCTCCTTGACGGACAACAGTAGCAAAGGTAAAACTCAACATGGTACGAACTCAGCGTCATCTTCGTCGTCCATCCAGTCGGAATCGGAAGAGTACAATGAAGATGAAATTACTAATTACACACCAGTTGACATACAAACTCCCGATCGCCCAAATACTCCTAGTCATGAGAAAAACAAAAATCCTTCCGATGACTTGACTTTAACAGACTTTTGGGATATTTTCACTGGTCAACCAATTCGTACTAATAAAAATACTAATACAGGCGCAAATAGCTCCAAAGGTGATCACCCTCACTATTATGACGAGCAAGTGGACTCGCCTGTAAATTTCTCTAATCCAATTGACGCAACAACATTCCGGACGGTAATCCCAACCCCGGATCCATATACCACAGAAGAGGAGAAGGACAACAGTAACGAGCCTACTGGAACCGGATACGATAATGGCGTGATTCGGAGGGCTACCGGCAAACCAACGATTACAAAGATCATTGAACAAGGATATTACCCTGTACCCAATGGCACTACCGGCCCTGGTGGTGCTTTAACGGGGCCAGATAACCCTATCAGTAACGAACTAGACGGACCAGTTAAGCCCGGCGATGATCCGTCCCCAGCACCATTAGTCCCACCAGTTGTAATTGGAAATAAGGACTCGCAACCCGCGGACTGGTACTATACAAATTATCACAACGCAGAAAGTGGTGCAGGGAACGAGGAATGGGAAAAATTAATAGAAAGAAGCAAGATAAACCAGTTGGAAGAAGAGTTGGTTGGAGCCAAGCGTTCTAGTAGTAGGTCTATTCATTCTTCCTCCTTTTACTCTTCATCGTCCTTTCCAAGTTACCACTATTGTCTTGCCAGTTTACTATGTTATTTACTTGTTTATATGAATCCGTGATTATTTCTTTTTTAATAATTTTTACCTGTAGTTTAATATGTTTTATACGATATGTAGCAGGGAATAACGATATGATTAAAGCCAATTTTTATTCGATATTTTTAGATCAATCACAGAACTGTAAATATACCAGTTACTTATAATTACATAGTACATAGTATATTTTTGTTAGCTTTTGATGAATACATATAATAGATCTATATATTTTCTATTAAAAATGTTATATAATTTTGTATTAAACGCGCACGTTGCTGACTTTGACTGTTATTCCTTCTTAACGTACAATATTACTTTACCTATATGATAAGTATAAGTACCCAGTTATCAAAGTTGTAGTATTAAAGCCAGCAAATTGGATCCACGAGCGGAGATTTATATTCAGGGTACGTAGTTAGTTAGTTAGTACCAAATTAAACACCGGTCGTTTGTAGATCATTTTTACCATAAAAGATATATTAATATTGCCTGCAATTTTCTTTTATCAATGATCAAACAACGTCATTATAACTAATAATAATATATGTAACAGTGGAAAGACGAAATGGCAGTAAAATTGGAATTGGGGTTTAATGAGGCAGTGCACTTGTGCTTTGTACCTTTAATGCGTCTATAAAAAGTCTGTTTCTCGCTCGATCCCAACAAATTTTAATTGCTCCGTTGGCCCGTATCTGCAAAATAATTTAGAATGGAAAATATTTAAACATGTAAACGTGGCAATAAATATACAGCTCTTTTCTCGCTCGATCCCAACAAATTTTAATTGCTCCGTTGGCCCGTATCTGCAAAATAATTTAGAATGGAAAATATTTAAACATGTAAACGTGGCAATAAGTATACAGCTCACACTTTGTAAAGAATGGAACGAATTATATTTTGCATTCAAACTCTACGTTTAAATACATTAAAATTATCCGTTGTTTGAAAAAAAGTGAAAGCGTATTGGGTTGTGTACACAAATTGCATACCTGTAATCAAAAAATAGTTCCTCCCCTGGATTAATAGCACGCTTGGCAAAAATTCCAATCCTATGATCACCATTTACCATCATCACTTTGGCATAGCAGTTGGGATTGACCGAATGGTTCGCAAAACGAATTTTATTCCCCTTTAATAGTTTAAAAAAACGAAACTGAAATAATTGAATTACCAACACATAGGATAGGAAAATATTTACATAAAATCTGCTTAAATTACCTTGCGTGTTGCATCTACGACAAATTCTGTAAGAGACAAATACATTTCATGCTCAATTTACTTACAAAAATACAACTAATTGGTGCTGAAGCTTGGTTAAATAGAATGTACATATATTAATGTAGAGGAGGTTCAACGATGACCCAATTTATTTGAGTGGGAGTGGGGGTAATTAAATAAGTCTGCTTAAAAGAGCTTTTACCAAATAACACAGTGGAGGGAAGAATGAAGATATTTAAGCAAAAAAGAGATGGAAAATTTCCATTTTGGTGAAAGTCAATTAGGTTAACTAATCAGATTAGCCCACACTTACATAATCCTCTTTGACAGCTAACATTCTTGCAGTTAATCTTGGATTTATCCAATTGGTCAGCTCCACACTGCTGACAGAGATCAGGATCACATTCCCGTACAGCAAGGTAACATGGACATTGTTTCGTATTACATTGGGCTTTACAGCGACATCCAGGAAATCGGTTTTGACCTGACCGCAGAATAATATTAGTGAAGTGAAATAAAATGCTTTCTACCTAACTGTAGAAGCAGTGTTTAAGTACATGTTAACTTCTCTAACTTACAGTCACTAGCACATAGGCAAAATTTTTCACAGAAGTTGTGAGCCTGTATACAAGAGCAGGAAGAGTCACAGGGTTGTCCAGGATGATCGCTGTAATCAATAAAGTAACTATAAAACTCACATTGTCGAAGTATTGAAAAAGGGCCTAAGATTACAGTGAGCTGCAAATATTGCAGTCAGGACATTTGTCTTCCCCTGAAGCCGAGACATCTTAAGAAGTCTCATCCGAGTAACCCATCATACGACTGGAGTGTACATGAACAAAGAGTGAAAACCGATGCTGACAATGAGCTGGAAAATATGGTACGGGCTGCAAACATGTTATGTCAAAAATGTAATTGGAACCGGGAGTTTCATATGAAATTATGTTAATTAGCAACTTGGATGTACAGTTACAGGAAATTGGGGATCCTGGTGGTCTGCAGCTCTTTCGGGATGGATTCTGTTTCGTATTCGACGAAAAAAATGTAATTCCTCGTTATGCCTTTGAAGAAGTTTATCAGTGATGTCTGGGGCGCTATTCAACGGAAAACGGATTGGGTCATGGACTAGCTGCTGCCAAAAAACGCTCGTTTATGCTACCGTGACCTTATAAGCTTCCGCAGCAGTGTTTGGCACTTTGCGCATTTAATATGTGTATCGTATGACTTTGACCAGAAACAAACGGATGCCTAACTAGTCAGCAGTATTGGGTGCATCCAACGATCGGAGGTTAATTTAGGGGCTTGGAATCAACTGGAAGTATCATTTAAGTACCTTTGCATCACCTACTGGACATTTGTGATTTCAGCTACTATTATCAGGTAAACATGTGGAATGCCTAACCAGCAATGAGCAATCGTAAATGCCGTTTAGTGATTTACAAGGAAAGTTGTTGATAACTACAGGCGATGAATAAAATATCGAGACTTTTTTGTGACTTTCTCGTGTATATTGACAGAAGCATTGGCACTTACCATGGGGTAAAGTTAGACACGCTAGAGTTGGAAGATGGATCCTTCCTCATGTGCACCTTTTTACAGTGGAGCGACCACAGTCGGTTCTTCTTTTTGGTCTTTTTTGGTGGGGGAGTTATATCTTTCTGAGAATCATCCGTGGTCATATCCGCAGCTTCCTTTTGAGCAAAGTAGAACACCTAATAGCATGTGAGGAAGAGAAAGCGCAAGAGAAAGCGATTTTAATTAATTTACCGAAGAAAGTAATTATGACTTGACTAGAAAGAAAGCAAGAAAAACTTCATTAATGGCGATGATCGAATGAAAAACATTTTAAAGTAGCAGTTCGTGTAAATCTTGTACGTGTGTACCTGCTGGCATGTTTTTGTCGCTAGAGTTTTTGCAATGACGCAGTAATTATGGTAAAAAACTTTATGCAAAGCTCTGAACAAGCTTTGATCCGCTCCCGACCATGAGTCCATGTCTTGTGGTTGGAAATCTTTTATCAAAAATGGAGCCGCTGTGTCAATACCAATTCCACCAGGTTGATTGTTGTTATCTCCTGGAAATTGTTGGAAATGCATAAAGCTCTGAAGAGCAAAATTCATGGCTGGGTTCTCCTTGAAATCCCATTTTTCGCTGGAATTAATATTGCCACTACTAGCATTACTACTGGCTCCTCCAGTAGCAGAGCTACTACTGTTGCCTTTCAATTTTGATCCTTTGTTTTCTGCATAATCAGATTTATTCTCATCAGTAATCAAAGAGACGGGTTTGGATGTTGTTGTTGTTGCCGCTGATGTCGTTGTTATACTCCGCTTTCCGTTTCCATCGGATTTGCTACTAAGAGATGAACGCTGTTGCTGTTGTTGGTGGTGGTATCCCATTAGTGCCACAACACTACTGTCGTTGCTGTCATCAGAAGAGCCACTCTGTTCTCCACTCCCACTGCTGGATTCCATTGATGCTTGTTTGCGAATCTTTTTGGGTACCACTTTTCCACCATGGTCTACACCGGAAGCTGTATCTGTATCCTTTTCAGAGGATGAAGAGGTAGATGCCATCATTGCGTCAATCCTAGCTTGAACTTCAGGCTAAAAATGCGCACAGGTATTGTCAATTAAATTATGCATACATGATGTGATGTCGCTTCCCTAAATTAACTTACTCTACAACGTACAAATCAATTGCGAAACGTTAGTCTCCTGTAAGTTTGTTTAGTTCTGTCCTAGTCCTAATATCCGAATAACTTATATTATGTCAGAACTGAAGCGGCAAATGTATTTTTTATCTCTTACCAAATGCATGAAACATGTAAGGCTGCATGGCATTTTTGTTCTGTAGTATTCACGGCACTTTCTTTTCAGCATTTTTGGTTCAGGATGGTACGCTTTCAGACCTGAACAAAAATAAATTGGAAACTAGTTCATATTGTGCCGTTAAGGATGAAGGAATAGAAATTGTATGATAAAATCGGATACACAATCAACATAATACAAACATCGCGTTTTTCATTAGTCTACAAAACTTTCCTTTTCTCCAAACAATGATAGAATTAAAATGAACTCACGATGAAGCAAGCAGTCGTATTTGTAGCATCGCCGGCAAAACAGGGAATGAAATGAATGCATTGTTTGCTCCCGTGCGACACTTTCTGCGTTAGGTCCATCAATATTAGGTGTACATTCTGGGGGAAGACCAGCTCCCGGCTCGAGTTTCTCGTGTAATTCTATGTATCTTCAATTCAAAATTCAGCAAATCAGAAAGGCAAAATCTCCAAAATTGAGAAAGAGGAGGGTATGATATAATTCAACTGCGAACTGCAAAGCTGTCTTCAATTTAGAAGTACAGGTTTTCAGGTATGTGAGTTGGGGGAAGGAAAATAATAATAATAATATTAGTAGTAAAATAACTAGTGCGTTGTACAAGCAAACCAGTAGCGCCATAGTTAAAGAGTAGTGGTGTCGTAACGTGCGAAGAGCTCCATAATAAAATTTCGGAAACAAACACTTAAGGCCTTCATTAATTAGAGAATTTTAAAACCAGCCATGGTTAATGTAGTGGTGGTTTCCGACTAAAATTAGGTATTATAAACAGTTATTCGTGTATTTTAACCCCAATATTACCCATGAATGCACTTTGCACCTCACCCCAGTTGCAACAGACCTGCTCCGACTGTGAGGA
>JAHZNB010000260.1:0-23558 GCA_027744295.1 Callyntrura guangdongensis | reverse complement strand
GCAATATAAAATATGGCGAAATTACATTAAATTATTTTACGTGCATTTAGATATTTTGTGTATGCGTTTCTTCCTGATGACGTTTTCATAGAAGAGATTACCAAACAGAAGTGTAAATGATCCATAAATCCAAACAAATAGTTTTATACTATATGGATGTCGATCACATTGTAAACCAACATCTGCAAATTAAAATATAATGGTAAAACGATTTTTGCCAAACATTATTACATCTTTAGCTATTATTTGATATAAACTTTCATTTTTAAAGCTTACTCGTAAGGTAAATGGAGTACATATTAACGTACAATCCCATCAACATCTGAGCAAATTGAATGGTTGTAATACTACGAGCTACCACTGTGGGAAGTCTGACGTTGAGAACCTGAGGAACAGAGTGGAAAAAATTCGGTTAAGTTTACGTCACAAACTACCAACATATTATTTTTTGTCTCTAGAAAATTTTCACAAAACAAAAACAAATATTTACCCGAAGTGCAAAATACGGATACATTAGCGAATGAACTCCGTAGTTCATCACTGTATACCATCGTCCAATAGGTTCCACGTAAATTCCTGATCAAAGTTCACAGCATAAAATTATAAATGTAAAAAACTCTCAACCGCATGATAAATCTCAAGTATTGGAAAATCCTATACTGTTTGTTAAAGTGATTTTCTCTTTGGGATCAGCCTTGAGGTGGAAATGAGATTCGAATGTGGGCAGCCACAAACACAGCAAAAAAATAATGCGAATACTGTAGTTAATTTCTTACCCGCAGTCCATGTAGCAATCAAAGTGATGACGTGATGATACCTGTGAAAGAAGCGAAATATTTCGAGAACAATTAGATGGTTTCTTCTTTATCTAAGTTTAGTTATTTGGCCAATCAACAAGCAAAACAAATAAACTTACCATTGCACAAGCACAAGTGGTTTTTTCCTGAGCACAATGAAAACAGTGTCTCCCAATTCAACAACCTTGGACAAGATGAAGAGTAACCTGTATAGATTTCATTGAATTCACATTACTAAAATGTGCTGCTGGAATTATTATAAAGATATATTTTTCTGTTAATACAAAAGAAAAGGAAGTTTAAGTCTTACACCCAAAATGTTAGTGGCTTATTCAGTCCATCCCTGCACAGAAAGAAAATACATTGACATTTATTATTACAAAAAAATACATACCTAGACATAGCTCTGCTGACACACAAAATAATTGCCAAATGAAATTTTACCTGGTACAGACACTCCGAAAAAATCCGTTGGGACCAGAAGTAACAATTCCATAAAGTTCTGGAAATGTTCTGACAAAGCCCAAAATGGAGAATAGCCCAATTGTTAGATTCCAAGCAAGAAGAATGTTCTTGAGTTGCAGTGGTTTTCGGTTTTCCATAAAGCTTTGTAGTCCAAATATTACAAGCAGGTAAATTCCCCCTATGATGAACGGAAATATCCAGTAATTTTGAAATAGGTTGGTCCAGTACTCTTCGTGGATTTCTTCAAACCACATCGGGTGATATTTCGGGGGGTTGTCGAAAACCCAGCCCTTCCATCCTTGAAAATCTTGAACCACCAGTATGGACCCATTACTTGGCATGATGTACAAACTTTTTTTCAATATTTTATTTTGCGCTTAAAAATAATTAGGAACATAATTTTGGTTAGCTCAAACCGGGAACCAAAATACTGGTCCAGTTACTTGTCTTCTATACAATTTTTATTATTTTATTTAATAACAATGCAGTAGGCATGCTTCCCGAAGCAAGCACTTTATGCATGTGTTTGATTGATTTCTGAGGTTCCGAGCATGTGTGTACATTTTGTACTGTACGGCCAATGGTTATAACATATACTGATGATACACCTAAGGGAACCATTGTACAGTTCCTAGACCTGTATTTAAAAGGGACTAATAGACTGTATAATAATGAAAGAGGTTTTGTAGTTCGTACGACCCACGCTATTTTTAAGGTTTTGTTATAGATCGGCGTTTTACAACTTGTGCGTAAAAATGATATGCAACTTAATGAATGCAGGTATATACATATGTATTTTAAAAGGAGCCGCTATCTTAACTTAAAGTGCGGTGGCTGTTTTACTCATACAACCATAAGACATTGTGTTCTACAACAACCCCGTTTCTTTCAGGACTGGGACAAAAATGCAGGAACGGACAAAATATGTACACCGTGAACAGTTTAACAAGTAGACACACTTTTTGTAGAGGCAGTAGGTCATTCACACGAGTCCAATTGAAAGGATTTCTCTCATGTAGGGATTAATGCAGGAGTCATATAGATGAACCAAGTTCCTTGTTTGGGTACTTACAGTTAGGCTCCCGTCTCAGGATGGCTGCGAGTGTGTGACGAAGAATGCCAACTCAATATGAACTCTGGATTGTTTGTAAAGAAGAAAAGGGTTGTAGTTTTGTGCTCTGCATTTTGTATCATAACCAAATTCCTTTATGTGATCACACAAAACCATACAGTTAAACCGGAGCACCACTAGTGCTAATGCCAATATCATAAATAAAGTGCAAGAGAAACATCCGCGAGCAAAGAAAATAATGAAATCTTTGTTTTATCAAAATGTACTTTTGATCGTTTATCTTCATACTACTGTTCTTAAAATACTGAGTATTTACAATTTTCAGAATACAAATGTCAGACAGGCTACGTACGGATGAGCTAACTGGTCGTTAAACAAAGTTCAAGCTAAAGCTGGACACGAAATAAAGCTTCAATAAGTAAGGTACTATTATTTAAAATGTATCATCGTCATCATTGTAGTATCACGTGTTTCTAATAGTACATATCTGACATGGGCATTTAAAGCTATACAGGCAAGACAAAGAACATCTCTTTACAAACAGACATAATAAAACTTATTCCGAAAGACGTTCATCGATCTCACATGAAGTTTGTAAAAAACAGTTATAGTGTTACAATTACCATTTACATACAATGCACCTGAAACAAACACTTGACCGACAGAGATATACATCCAGGCATCACAAAAATTAACAAATCTCGTCATTTTTTCAGTTTTCCACTTATACAAATGCATTCACTTTCAAAAATAACAATAAGTTCACTCACAACGAACCTCTAATATACTTTTACACAAAATGTACAAGTGATCGGTGTAGTGAACTCCTCAAAGTATAGACAACACCATCATGTCATACATTTTTGGTGTCACTACTTACACGTAAAACACCCTTGAAACACACAACCTGAAGCACAAACATTCTTATCATATTTTTAAAAAGTCTCATTATACCGTACGGAATAATATTACATGTTAATATCATTGCATATTATGTTACGTTACTGTCATTTATCGCCTATTTCTCGTCAAAACAGTCATAACGTGACGTCAGCTCTCCACAACTTGTGAAAATATGGCAATTTTTACTACCTTTATAAAAGGTATTGTAGGTTGATTTATGTAAAATGTAGCTAAATTAATATTAGATACTGTTGAATATTGCAACATTGCAAATTCTGGTACTTAATCTATAATAGACTTAAGATTCCTACTGTATTTATAGATTAAAACCTTTTATTCAATCTTTTTAATCTTTCTCTTGCCAAGGAAGAACGCTTCGTAAAACAGTTTTCCAAAGAGGACGGTGAAGGAGCCATACACTATAATAAATACTTTGATGCTCACAGGATGCCTGGAACAGTGAGTGTCGCCCATTTCTGCAAGGAAAATATACAAACTCATTTTATTCAATGGAATTAGTAGTTTAAAAATTCTCATAAATAAAACTACAAATTCCATAGCCGGAAATGCGTTGAGTAGAAAGTTTGAAACCGAAAGAGGTGCACAAACGTTAAAAAATCAAAATTATGTTTAAAGCAAACTCTAGGTTTGTCCTATTCCCAATTTACATTTCATATTGGTTTGATATGTTTGTTTGCTGTATTTCTTAACGAAAAGAGAGAAAAATATTTTACTTACTTATAAGGAACATAGTGTACAAGTTGACAAACAGACCGACAACCATTTGTAACAATTGCATACTTGTGATTGTGTTGGAAATCTGTCTTGGGATGTGCACATCACGGGTCTATAAGGAAAAGAGTCCAACAAATCAATGCATAATTCATGGTTATTGCTCATTGGCGTAAACAAAATTTCTGCTACTTTAATTATTCTAGTCAGGTGAATAACAACGTTCATTCGTCATACTGAAAAAAATGTTACAGTAACGCAAGTGCAGCCCTGGTTGGATGCACCAACCTAGGGCAAGACAACGTTACAGTAACAAAGAAACCAGCGACAAAGACGATAACAATAGAGTGTATCTCGGCATTGCTATGTTTATGTATGATGATGATACTGTATTTAATTTTTTAATAGCACACATTTTTATTAGAAGAAATAACAAAGTCAACGTTCAACTTACTTTGAGAGCGAAATATGGATACATTACAGAGTGGACAGCATAATTCATCACAATGTACCATCTTGCTACAGGTTCAACAAAAGGGGCTGAAAGTAAACAAAAATTATTATGCTGTGAAGACACTGATAAGAACTTGCAACAAGTGCACATGAGTTTTAAAAAAAACTTTAAAAAACAAATGGTAAAATAACCATTTTACCTAAAATCCAAGCTACGCAACATGTAATCATGTGGTGATACCTGTTAATAAAAATAATAGACATGTATTTGCAAAAATGACAGTGTTTCTTATCATCATCATAATTAAAATTAGCATTTGTTACACAAAAAGGAACCTGTAATTTTTATATGGTAATTGTACAGTGGTCTCTTTGTTTACAATTGCTTATCATAGATTCATAGTTGAAAATTTGTATTTTCTGCTGTATTATAATTTATAATTACCACTGTAAGAATACGAGGGGTCGTTTCCTCAAAACAATGAAGATGGTGTCTCCAAGCTCAACATATTTTGAAAGAACAAAGAGAAGTGTCCTAAAATCAAAAGGTTTGTTTCGTTAATTTAATTTCAAAATACGTTAACTATATTTTCATACAATGGCATATGGTAATAAGCCCTAGGCCCATCTCAGTACTCAGTAGTCAGTAGTCATTACAAATGTTCCAATGCATTGCGGTTTTTTTTAAATTCTCATGGTCTCTCTGCCATTCAGTTTTTCAATAGATTTTTAATCTTTGATGCTGGCAGAATCTTTAAGATGGAGTCATTCATTAAGGCAGGATTCATGTGTCTAATTTGTTAAAAATGATTGCCAATCAGGCATTTTTCGTAACTAAATTATAGCAGCATACTATTTTATGCACATAAATTATTTAGTTCAAGTGTAGTAGGACGACCTGTATGCCACCAACTTAACTTCACTTCATCTCTGATGATTGTGCTCGTTTAGTAAAATGTTGCCACAAAATAACAATATTTACGATATAAGATACGACCAAATGTACAAAAAAATTATAGCACACATAAAGCATACAAAAACAAATTTCTTTTGTTTCGACAAACTATTATTTTTGTACATTTGTGTAAATTCCTTGTAGTGCATGACACGCTAATCCAATACTTAAATGCTTAACTAGATCTAGGCATATGTACAAACCATTAACAATAAGTGTACAATGATTATTCAATATACACCTACTCAGCAAATTTTATTTTTCCCTTTTTACGGACGCACAAACGTATATTATGCTCTCTGCTCATTGCATTACATGCATCAATTTTTCATCAAACAACCGAAAATAATAATACAAATTAATGAGAAAAATGTAAGTTAAAAAATGGGAAAGGGTTCAACAAAAAGATTGCGATGAATGCAACAACAAACTTGCTAGAGATCTTTTGATGATTGTCTTCCCAATTTAGTTATTAGAGCTATTAATCCTCAGGTATAGGTACCTGCATCATCATAATCGTCATTGTATTCATCGCAAAAACATTGTAGCCGCGATGGGAAGACAAAATGAAGAGCGAGAGTAGATCACCACATCATACTTACTATTAATATTATTTACTACATGCAGCTAACACCCAAAACAGCAACATGCACCATGCATATCAATTCATTCGTGTTATACTTTTGTTCCTTCACTTTAGCTCGCTACTCCTACTGAAGAGGATGATGATGCTACGCTAGACGCCAGTACTATAGTATAGGTAGTTAATAGTAAACCAAAAAAGGGGAATTCAGAATACGCTAAACTGTCTAGTAACTTGTTTGCAGAGGAGTACTACTAGTAGAAGTGAGCTAGAAAATAACTGTTGCGTATAGATTAAGGTGTAAAGTGTTCAAAGTTCACAGATAAAATGCCCTTTACTAGATTCACGTGAATGTTGTAAACCATGAATGAAATGAAGTACAATTTTTAATAGTTTTTAGTGTGCTGCTATTAATTTTTAACCCTAGCTTCACCCTAAAAATACTGATCACTTCTTTGAAAAATTCTCTAGTATTTTTTACATGTGTACCTGGGCTGCTGATGGTAAGCGACGAGAATAATAATTTTCTGAGATGGTGTTTTTCCCCATACATTAAATTTTGCACTTTAAAATTAGACGATTTACTTACCAGAAGGATGCAGGTTCGTTGGCTCCATCTCTGAAAAACCAAAAAAATAAAGAATTATTTTTCTTTGTCAAATGCCTGGGGGTGGTGATATATTGCATTCCCATTCAAAATGCTGCACTGTCTCCCCGTAGTTTTTGTTTAAACAGGCAATTTTTGAAATTTGTCAAGTTGTAACATAATTTTGTCGATTATTAGGACGACCTGGCCTGTTCATGGGAGACATGTCGTGCAACAGGCTACACAGCAGGTTCCTACATATTCGCTAATATAAAGCATGTATCATCTTGATTACCATCATCATCATCATCAACAACAACCACTGGTATTAACTATCACCGAACCACCACCACTTATTTTCATTTCTCTAGTCTGGTTACTGTTAAGTCAGTCATAGACATAACACATAACTTCATTATTATGGTCATCGTCATGAGATGGGTCCTCAATAAGTCTCATTCATGTAACCACTATCACCACTGTTTACTACTTGCTACCACCATCGCCGACCATACGATAACTACAACCAACTTCTTTTGCAGATGACAATGAACGTTGTTTGACGATGACGATGATGGTATTGGTGATGATGATGCATGCTTGTCTTTCCACTTTTTTTCATATTCTTTGAAAGAATTAAACCTACGAAAATGCACACTAGTTCGGCATTCTTTATACACCTTCGTTGAGAAGGGGGAAGATGAAGGTTGTTCTTAATACTGCAGCAGCAACAACTGTACCACATAACCACCACCATTGTTGCATTAGAAAATCTCACCTGACACAGATACTTCTGTAAAACCCGTTTTGGCTGAGGAGGATGTTCAGGAAGGATGGGGTAAATCTTATTAACCCCAATACAGAAAAGATTCCAAGAGCTGCATTCCAATAAAATAGAGGAGCCTTCAAGTCAAACGGGGGTTTATCCTTCATATAATTTTGAATGAAGAAAATACTCAGAATGTACAGTATCCCGCAGTAAATGGGAAGTTTCCACGTGTCCAAAGCATAATTAATCCACGCTTCTTTGTCTATAACTTCCCACGAAAAAGGTTCAAAAATGGGAGGATCGTCAAACTTCCAACCGGAATAGCCGATACCATTTTGTGTACAATTTTGAAATTCAAAGCGGTTCATTTTGATGTTGACTTGCACAGAACAAAAACTTTTTTGGCAAAAAAAATAATTATTTGCGCGGTGGCAAGGGTTCACCCATCAGAACTCCTCTATCCTTTGATTTATATCATGCCCGATAACATTCCACTTACTTTTCAATACTTTATTCTCACAAAACAACTCACTATAATTTTAACAATTCACTTTGCTACGCAGTCGCAACAGCTTCCTTTCTTACGATAGCTCTTGCAGATAATTAATGAGTCCTGCGCTGGACAAGCTACCCTCCCTTCAAACAATCGTGTGTATTGTTTGTGTCACTGGCAAACTGATATTTTTAATGACAAAGTTCAAGTGTGCACTGTCTGTAATTGCCGTCTGGTTATTGTTACACTGTCTTCCAAGTTTACTGATGATGACGGTATGCATTATTGTTTTTCGCCATAGCGTGTGAGTGTGTTAAGACACCTCTACGTCTGTGCGTCTGATCACTGTCACGATATGACAAGCATGTATATTTTCATGATTTCTTCACTAACACTAAAAGACGGATCATAAATCTGCACTAGGTACTTATACCAGCGATTCCTACAACTACTGGAAGGGATAGCTGATGACGGCAAATCTAACTGTTGTACCATTAGCTAGCCGTTGTGATGTTGCAGTGCGGCAGTCATGTTGCTGCTGCTGTTATTGTTGATATCGGCATTATTGCAGTGACGTTATTGTTATTATTATTATGATTATTATTACTGTAGTCTTTAGTGGTAGTATATCACAGATTTGTAGTTATTATGTACGACACACACACAAACGTATTTTTATAATCTTGCTGGTCTTTAGTCTTTACTGCCGTAAGTCCTAGGACGACTTCATCCCTCACAATAAGACATAACCTAAATAACTATTAACGACCGACTTGCAAAAATTTTGCGTATGTACCACCAATATTAACCCAACAACAGACAGTTAACCAACCTTATTTACTCTAGAAGAGTGTGTGCGAGAGAACAAAAGTGAGTATGTGATCGTAGTAATCGTAGTAATGTGGAAGCTAATCTTGGTAATGGTTTAAAATAGTGTACACTTTTCTCTCAATGAATGTTGCTTGTTATTGTTTGATGTTCCTTTGATGATGAACAAGATGAAGAATAAGTTGCCAACCAAAACGAAGATAAGCCAAAAAATGAGCAATCAAGAAATGCATGCAGTGGATTATGTGAGTGAACAAAGGTGAATAGGATATGATCCTCTGACCAAGCATAGGATACAACAATGCAGCGTTCATCATCAGCAACATCGTCGTCGTCCTGTAAATGCCTAATATGTACTTTATTCTGAGCCTCCTCTAATTCGTTTTCGAAAAAAAAAACAAGATGACCATTGTGCATGCGTGTAGCATTACTTTACGTTCTCTTGCTTACATTCAACCAAATTTTTGGTAAATATCCTATTAACCAAGAAATAAAGATTTCATATTTAAGCATGGTATTAACTATTAACTACAGGAAAATTTTGTCTGCGCTTGTTGCAAACACTAAGTACCCACGTACGTACTTTTTTTCGTGCTTATCGTAGCATTCGTATCTACCACGTCCCGATGAGCGTATGGTGCATACAAACTTTGCTGCATTGTGGCGCTACATATGTTTTATGCCTGTATAATTTTTTTTGTAAAAATATGCTTTTTTTATTTTTTAATAAAAGTATGTTTGTGTGCAATATTATAAACACAAACACATGCCTATTCGTATCGTCAGTAAAACACAACATAAGCCTGAATCTAAATCATTCAATTCACACAATAACACACGACGAGTGAAGAACGATATTAATGCTCTGTGTCAACAAGTGCGATAGATCTTTGTTGTTGATTGTATGCAGGTGCTGCCAAATATTATCTTGAGGCGCAAAACACATACAAAGCGTCTGACTTTCTGACATCGACAAAAATAATAAAACAGCACAGGCACGTTGCATTTATTGCAGCAATAATAGTAAGGACAGGTACGAAAAAGCATATATTATTTTATTATTATTATTATTTTCGAAAAATATGTATCATAAATGCAAGCAGTGTTTAAAACGACAACTTTACACAAGTTTAGATTAGCATACTGCTCCACTTGATGCTTTTACCTTTTACTGAAAGCAGCAACACCTCCTTTCTTCGACTAGTCATACGATGCTTCTACACGCACGTTGCCGACCAAATTTTTCATGAACGAAATGTTCATCCTGAGTTTGATTGCAGGACCGAATAACTAAGACACTTGCGTTTTTTAAGTCGAATCAAACAAGTGGAGATGGTCGTGGTGGTGCTGAAGGTTACATATTATTACAAACAGCAACATCAACAGTAAAAGTATTTTTCGTGGAATACAGAATTATACTTGGTTGAATTTCTGAAAGTCTTTGAATGAGCCCACTTTCGTACAAAGGTACATGATCATTCACACAACAGGCAAGCTAAAGCAGATTTGATGTAGTTTCTCATTTAACTGTTGTAAGTTGTTGTAACTTACCAGTCGCCAGTCACCGGGACCTCTGTTTAATTTTGAATTTTAAAACTGCCAGCAGCTTTTTCTATTGCGGCAATACATGCCCTTACATACGTAGAAACAGCAGCGTCTCGTCTATGCCTTTTCATATCAATATCATCAATTAATTTATAATGTAAAAATACAAAGAAAAACAAATTGCTAAATTTTTGTTCATATTTTACATTTGTACCAGTAACACTCTTACATTTGTGATTGCGATTACGCTACGTTTAAAAGCAGCACGAGATAATTCGTGCTGCATCCACCAAATCTGGGCATCTACCAATGTGCATATGGCACGGATGGGTTGTCTTGTTTATCTCATTGCAAGGTTCACTCGCAAAGATGCAACCTGAAATAAGTTAGCAAGTTAGCACTGTATTTGTTTTTGTATTTCAACAGGTTCCTTATGTCGGTTTATCAAAATATTTCGCAGGCCATTTCGTGGGCACACCAGAAAAGGCACACCAAATACGCATGCTTAGCCATGTATAATTGATTTTGAAAAGTGCACATCCATTGGGGTATGGTGCTATTCTCGCTACAAGATAAGTGAATTAAGGGGATGCGCCCATCAAAACTANATTTTGAAAAGTGCACATCCATTGGGGTATGGTGCTATTCTCGCTACAAGATAAGTGAATTAAGGGGATGCGCCCATCAAAACTAAAATAAATTTTTGTAAACTTTCGGTGTAACACTTTCCATTTTAGCGTTTTATCTGTACCTTCCTTTAAAACAACAGAAACGTAACAAAAGGAAGCACACAAAGATTCCTGTTGTATGATTGTATGAGCTGTCACACCGATTATGCATTAATTCATTATTGCAAAGCATAATCATCACTAGTGTTTCTATTCCTATATTCTGCATCTTTTTAACAATACATTCGCGTATTTTAGCATAGTCATGCTTATGCTCAACAAGTTGAACTATAATCGTTTCTTGAGACTGCAGACGTAAAGCAACAAAAACGTGCGATCAACAAAATATCCTACAAAAACTAATTTTGAACTTGATAGATTTAGTAGGTCATTCTAGACTAAAGCAATTCAGTAAACGATTATGTAAAGTTGGAGCAACCAATTTTTATTCTATCTGAATTATGGAGGTACATATTGCTTGAAAGGAAAAAAGCGTAATAACTCTGAAGAAAAAAAAGGAAACAACAAAAAAAATCGATTTCCACATCCACATGAAAAGGGCATTCTGACTTGCACTATTAAAAGTTACTCAAGACGATTTCGCTTGAAATGTACCTTCTATGAAATATTTATAGATGGATACCGCATTAGAATAGATTTGTGCAACAATTAAATTTTTCTCAATTGTCCATTTTTTTAATCCTGTCAGTGGTAAATTGTTAGATAACGTGTTGCTTCTGTGATCTCAGGTTAAGAAGGAGACAGCGAGGTAACCATTTAAAGAACTGTGACACTGTGAGATACGATTTGTTTAATGTGTGGGGTAGACAGAATTAGTCGACATTTGATTAAATCTTTAATTACTTCAAACACCTAAAGTATACATGTCCTAGTGCTGAGTTTATCATTATGATTTTTTTCTAACATGTCGGTCTTGCCTGTTACTTTATTTTTGGTTGTGTAACATGACGCGGCTAGGTGGTAAATTCGTACTTTCCTGCAAGCTGCCTATTTTTCTTATGACTCATGAAATACATCTAAAACTGTGTCAAATATATTTGCACTTCACTTATAAACTGAATGTGATAAACAACTATTTTGCATAAATGAGTCATTATTTATGAGCAGTACTTACCACTCTTAACAATGCACGTGTATTAAAATTGACAAAGTGACGAATAGGTTTTATTTCCTTTTACTAATTTCATTAATACTTACACGCATGAAATGTTAACTCATCTAAAGTCCTTATCCAATATTACCAGTGACTCCCAATGCCCTTGTTACATAAGATTCCACCGAATAATTTGGTCATGACCAACAGTTCATCCAATAATAATCTAGGTTTTTTTCATACGTTGGCTGCGGCTCTACTTCAACCATATAGCTCAGAGAGATACTCTTTAGGTGTCTAATTAAATATACCTATGTAAATACATTTACCCCTTATGAACAAGTCTGTAATTATTTCTAAAGTGATCCACGCACGCGTACTTATTTATTTATTATTCATCCTTCCTCTCGTATGCGTTTTAATGAGCAAGACGAAATCGAGTTCATTTGAGCAAGTAAAGTTAACTTTTTCTTGAGCTGTTTACAGTGTAGATGTTCATATTAGACTTATCCTGCTCTAGATTCAACACTTTTTATGCTGATTGCCAGTCGAAATGTGCTAATCTTACCTATTATTACTACCATTTTTTATCAAGATTCTTGCATTATTAGAAGCAAAAACAGCAACAGATATTCTAGTGTTATTAATACGAGCAACATTGCACCGCGCGTAGTAGAGTAAACCAACCGTGGATGCCAGAACATAGTTAACAACTGAAAAATGGTAATTCCTTCTTCCTTCTCATACTTACCATGAAAAAAATGGCTTGTAATTTTTTGCTGTTGTAGACATGCTTTTTGGTTTTAAGTACTTCATAATCATAACTCTTATGCTTGTGTACTACCCAACAAATACCGTACACAAGAAACTGACAGCAACCTACAGGGAGGCTAATAATAATAATGGTGATGCCAGCTGCATCTCTCTATTTTTGTCAATGTATTGTCTACTGACAGTTCACTGACTGTGCAGCGTGCTGTTAGTTGGCGTCAACAAAATGGTATACAAGATTATGCCCACCTACCTAATATGCATGTAAATCAAATAAATAACATGACATAATGAAAATTCCTGTTGTTTTGTGTTAAACCAGCAGAAAAATTAATCAAGACCATTGTGTCAAGGCATTTCTCTGATTTTATGCGTAAATCCACAAATTACAAAGAACTACGCATTAAAACTGAATTAAACCACCTACGTGAAGCTGTACGACGTATTTTCCAATTTTTCCCTGATTTGACAAAAACCACAAATTTGTTTTCGCTAAAATGGATTTATGACAGATAAGAGATAAGGTATGTATGATAGGTATGATACCAAATACCAGAGAATTGAAATAATTAGGATATTTCAAGCATACATCCACGAGTAAGTTAGCAAAAATTATTAGTAATATAATCTCAGGTAGTTAGGCAATGGAGCTGCTTAATATGCTAGTAGAGATACAAAGACGCGTTCACCTGCGTAAACGTTCTTAGGCTGGCTTTGATTGCGTTTAGAAAGCCGGATATTGCGTAAAAAGACAAAACGATACATCGTGTAATGACGTAGAATGAATCATAAAGTTAGCACTAGACCTAAACTAGAGAGATATGAGATCATTGTTGACTTGTGCAATAGTGAACCTACGAAGTAACAGTAGCAAAGTGACAAAGAAATCACTTGATTTTTGTTCAACGAAAACCTCCAACCCTGTCTCCATCCAACTCTGCCTCTACACCTCTCACCAACTCCATCGGGAATGTGTAAACGATTAATGAAAACATACCTTTAAAATTCGTAACCGCTCATGAGTTATCACTGAGGGACCTTTTTGAAGACCTTGTGGGCGCCACATAGCTTCACCTGAAAACGTCAAAATCACTATCAAGGGAACTTAAAAGATGAGGAGCCGATTAGCGAAAACAGAATCTCAAAATTCGAAACCGTTTTTGAGCTATCGCACGGACAGGCGAACGAACGGACGAACAGACAGAGAACGTGAAGTTAATAAGTGACTTCATCACTTAATAATTGTTCATTGGCTATTCACATATTATTTTTGTGATGCAATCACAGCACAAGGGCCAGCTATAATTTTAAACTATTCATTGAGATTGATGCGTATAAGTGGTTGATTTTAATCTACAGGGAAGATTATATATCACTATTATGAGGGTTGTGGATTGTTTCTTTGACGATATATTAATACCTAATATAGCCGATTCCTGAAAAAATTGAATTTCCATTAACAGCTTTTAACTACTTGCTCCAGTTAACATTATTTAGAGTGATTGTTTGAACAACTATGTAGAACGTATTCCCGATGTTAATTTTACTTTTAACATGTAATACGCCAGAACTCCGTACTTACCTTCAAATGCCAATTTTCTGTTACGCAATTGAACTCTTTTTAATTGTAATTGTCTTTATTTTGTACTTCAGTCATTACAACATCTGATGATTAGACTACCCTAATATTACTACTTCTGTCATGAAACATATTATTACTGTTATCTATAGTTAATCATAACAATAAACTAAGAAGATAAATTACTTCAGAAAATAGGTGGTTTATTCAGACAACGTTATCATAAACGTTTTTCTGGAATTTTCCATACCACGGTTCGTTGCGTTAGATTGCTTATTATCCTGGAGACCTGGAGTAAAAGTAAAGATAAAGAATAGTAAATAACCTACAAACACGTAGCCAACTGATCTATGCTAACCCGTAATTACCCATCTTACGTGAATACGTAGAATTGCAGCTAAATTCTAATTTAATTTAATCCTAATCGCTGTTGAATTTTAATCTACATAGCTAAAATCCTAATTTAAGTAATGACTTTTAACTCGCAGCAGACACAACAACCACCACGATTTCATGCATAAATTTTTTATATATGATTAAGTTTTATGGGGGTAGCAACATACAAGTATTTTGGTGTTGAGGTAGACCCCAGAATTCCATTAATTTTATGGTCGGTAGAACCAAATTTCCCTCCCTCATCCGTATACTTGACTGTGTTATAAGCATTATATATCGTTCCGGATAAACTTCAAGAACTAACAAAATAAAAAACAGAATAGTTAAATTTTTAATATACCAGTCCAGAATATGTAAATTGCAAGTTTTTTTTTAAAAAAAGAGAAGATGTTTACATAATGTAAATATGTTTTCCTTCACGGTTTCAACTTTTGAGTGATGATACTCAGCTTTCCAAGACGGAGAGTATGGTGAATGGCGAGATTTACTTTATGTGATGTGGTCAGGCAGGAGAGCGAAGGTGAGAAAGGTCATCAAACAACAGGTAGTGAAGAAGTCAGAGTATCTTGTACATCTACACGCACATCTTGTACAGCAACGATGAGGTTGAAAACTTTGCTGTTTGTTGGAAATCAGTGGACCGCGGACGCAGTACAAATTTAACTAACAACAATTTTGCATCAGTTAATGACAATGCAACCATAAGTTTCTTCCATTGAATTGTATATGTTTTAGCGGCGAAAGCGACTCTGTCTCCATCCCATTATAAATTATATCATAAAAGGCTATTGTGTTCTGCAGTATTGAGTAGTACCTGCACAAACCATTAAGGTTTAAAAATGCATTTATAGTGCTACTTATTGCTCTTCCTTACTTTTCTCATGCGTATTTAAATTTCTTTGTTTTTCTTTCATACAAGCCACGCCATAGCCGTAACGTTTCCTTGTCTGTGACTTTACCGTAGCCACCAACCTTGACACTATTAAATATTGTAATTGCAAAGGTAGGTACGAAAACTATTGCTGTTCATCTGATAAAAAAATCAACGAGCGTTTTCAGAATTGTTGGCATTGATAATAATAACATGAGCGTGACAATGACAATACTTGCAAACGAACACAGAGCCTACACAAAGTGAATTGATGAAATACTGTGTCTTGAGATTGAAGAAAATTACATTATCCATAATCACTTTTTGTTAAGTATTTATCTGATTATGTATGTGGCAATGCACTGGGCACCGACTACGATACAATACTTGGATTTTTATTGGTCAAAACCTTGATAGACATAATAATTATTATATGCATGCACACTTACAGCAATTTATCCTGGAGCGCTTATTATTAGTTTTAGAGCAATTAGTAAAAAACTGATAATCAAACTTATTTAAGCGTTGTACTCAATTGCGTTATGATTCCATATTTATTTGCAACATTTAACTTTATGTCTAATGCCGAATACGATTTTATGTCATATTTATGAGTTTAGAAATTACTGGTGACTGGTGCTTTGGAAATTCTTGGAACTTTGACGGACAAAATGCTCTTTTAATTGCTACTTCAAGTTACCAACTTGCTCTACCTATCCAGTTTAATCTGATACAAATATTTTTCCTTCTCCTTTTTTCTTCATTGCCAAGATTTCCAAAACTGATAGCTACAGGTAATAAACAGAATAATTGGAAAACTTACACGTGAAGATTGCTTTTTTAATGCTTCCATTATCCTGTAATATTATGTCGTTTGCAACAGTATTCCCGTTTTAACCTTAAACACGATAGGAAATTTAGACGTCAACAGTCACAGCCATTATGCATTTAAACAATTAAACCAACGTAGCATGAAAGAATATACTACACATAAAGCATTTTTTAAATGCCGGGGATAGTAGTAATTACTTAATGAACGGTCAAAAGCAATAAATAATTCGAGTTTTAAAATCTCTCCTTGTGTCAACTAACAGACTGGAAAATTATAGTATGTTGATCCAAAAGGAAGGAAAATCCAGCGAAAATCTTAATTGAGGCTTACAGTGTGTGCGTCAAGTTAACACCTATGGAATGGAATTTATGTAAAGAACTGACCGTAAAACATCGTGTGTTTAATTATATCTCTGGAAAATTATAGTATGTTGATCCAAAAGGAAGGAAAATCCAGCGAAAATCTTAATTGAGGCTTACAGTGCGTGCGTCAAGTTAACACCTATGGAATGGAATTTATGTAAAGAACTGACCGTAAAACATCGTGTGTTTAATTATATCGTGAAATGGATGTAATGTTTTATTGTATTTTACGTATAAAAATACATTCTGCCTTGAATGCCCGTAAAATGTTTTATAAAATTTACAAATACAAATAGTGTTTAAAATATACATACACCTTATAAAACTAAACTATGTATTATACATATAATATTATGTAACTGTAGCTTATTATGCAGGTTTTTTGAACAAAATATCAGTTACAATCCATTTAAACGTATAGAATTACGTAATAAAACATGAACTATTTAACGCCCCTACACAATATATTTATCGTTAAAGGATTGTTGGATTAAAACCCGTCTTATAGTCCATTTTTTATTGTTAATTCCCGCACCCACCCTAAAAAAGTATTTATCGTAAAGCTTTGCTGTTGCAATTCCCCAAATGAATTTTCTCTCACTATAAATGCTTTCACATTCCAAATTAGTGACGATCACTGATTCTGAAATATCCCCCTATTGTCATGTATCATCTCCAAAAATACAATCGTACGGAGAAGGATAATACCAGGGTTGAAACCTACACGAATAACTATGATTGAACATGAAATGAAATAATAGTAATAATAATAAATATTTTGTTTGTGTATGACAATTATATTACTTATTTTGGCCAAAGTAGAAGCGTCGTATTCAAAAAAAATTAGTATCCAATAAAGCTAGCTAATCAACAAAGTTTAGAAAGAGACACGTGTTGACAAACGATTTTTTTAAAACGCTGATGAAATACATAAACAGCATGTATACAGAAAATTGAAGACTAGACTAGCCATGCTACTATGATAAATAAATAAAATAAATAAATAAGTTACGTAACTGTATATGAATGTATATTGTATGCATAAATAAAATATAGAATTACAATAAATTAATTTTTGGTGCAGTTCAGGATTCATTCCTTTTAGAAGTTGAACTGAAGTCATTTTGTCGTCTTACTGTTGTAAGCGGATAGTTAATATGGATCTAATTGGACCATTATCTTAGGTATGCGTCCATCGAACAAAATTTTTGTAGGATTGTCTGATACTTTTTTGGAGACGAACAATTTATTATTTTACTTTCCTTTTCTCCTTCTGTGCTGCTGGTACAGGTCTGAAATAAGTCTTGTAGAAAAATTTGGCAAAGAGTACTAAATATGAGCCATAGATCGCCATTAGAATTCTGAATCCATGAGTGGATCGAGCGCACTCCCAACCCACAGCTGCAAATTTTACATATAAATTAACATCTTTATAAAGAACGCGACGCGATAATGTGAAAGAATTTTTATGTTTTGTAAGACACTTACATTTGGCATACATGGCATATAAATTAATCAACGAGTCCCAACGCCATTTGGCTCAACTGGAGTAATGTAATCATCATAGATAGTTGACGTGGAACTTTAAACTTGAGGGCCTGTTGAAATTGACCAATGCACATGTGTTAAAATTTTGACCTTAGGGTTGATATATGATAAGTTTCTCCAATAAAAATCTGTATTCATATGAAATTATTCCGCTACGGCAGCAATACCTTAAATCCATAATACGTGTACATCAACGAATGAACAAAGTAGTTCATGACACCAACCCATCGGAAAATCGGTTCAGCTTGGGGATAACATAGCCAAGTGAATACCAATACAGTCATGTGATGATACCTAGAAAAACACATCATTATTCAAATTATGAAATCAATATTATTTTAATTTATGGTGTGAAAACTCGTTTTGCGAAGGTCGTGATTAGTGCAAGAGATCTTACCAGTGCAAGAAAATCAGGGGAGTTTTACGAAGGCCGTCGGTGGGTTCAAAGAGTCCCTGCAACGCAACGAACAAATATACAATACTTCGACGAAAACTCGATGCTCGGCAACAGAGCTAGGTGTGCCATCTATGCAACAGAGGGAAAATTGTACCTAACGCAAACGGAGCGATGAAATCCACTTGGACCCACCAATACATCCCAAAGATCAGGACCAGTTCGAAGAAATCCAAAAACGGAAAACGCCGCCAAAGAGAAATTCCAAATAGCGAGAACCCTTCTCAGATTGTAAGGTGGGCGATTTTTCATACATTGTTGTCCAATAAACGTGAGGAGTAAATAAACCATAGAGGCGTATATACTTATTGTCCAGTTCTCCCACAGCCATTTTCTGCTTCGTTCTGGATCGTATCTTTCAAACCAGTACGGTTTGTATTTTGGATTTTCCATAAACGGCCATACGACATAGTCATCCTCAGCTATACCAGCCATCTGCAATTATTCATCATCATCACCATCAACCATTGTTTGTTCAAACCATTAAATTAATTGAATTTACAAGCTGCAACAATAATATTGATCAATCAATACTTCTCCTAAAAACGTAGGCCTGTTTAATGGTGCATAATGGCATACACGCAAATACTTTTACGATCTGTGCGTGTCAAACAATGTAAATAATGCCATTTCATTCATTTTTCTAATTAAAGCGATATCATAACTGATGCGTGTTGACAGATTCGACCACTTATTTCGAAACTCGCATCAACACTTGATTTGACAGTTCAACCAACATGTAATTACACAGAACAATGGCAATGACTTGCTAAATTGTTGCTAAATTTGCCATTTAAAGTGTAGAGCAAGAAAAGAAAATTACGAAACCAAAAATATATCAATAAATTTTACAAAATTTGTTTACTATGCAGGAAAATTCATCCTCTGTGTGCGTACTGTGAGAAAGAATGAAATGAATCAAGTATCAATTTGATGAAAACAACCAAATCATGAAAACCTTTTAATTGGGTTTAGTCAAGTATTTTTTTCATGGCGAAATAAGTACGTACGTGTATTTGAAGCCGTTTATACATAGCAATTATACTAGTGAAAACGGAGAATGATAGACTCGACCATTAAACCCTCAATGCTACCATTTGCCTTGTGGTGGTGATAGAAAGAAAGAAAAGAAACCGCATTATTTACTGCAATGCAATGCATATGTATTTATATACCGTGCACGAGCCTCAGGTGGTACGTAAAAGATTCTTTTTTCGAATAAGAATAAAAAAGAAAACTGGTCATCATCACGTAATTTCTTATGATTATCTTAAAAGCAAACACTCCTTTATCATGGTTGTAGTACTTTTTTTAAGGAAATTTTTTTGAGGTTCATGATGATGCACATACGTTGAAAAGTGTGAGTTTTAGCTGTTAAATGTGGGTCAGATGAACAGTGCTCGTAGATATGTAGATTTGGCTTGTTCAAAGAAGAACCTAACAAGTATGTAGAAGGGTCATCATCATCACAGCGAGCAACAGCTTAATAAGACCAGATATATATATATTATATACCTATGTATATATGATTCTTCTTTCTTCATTGCAGCAAGTGCAAGCCAAAAAAGCAGCCAAGTGAAACTAAACCTGATTTTGAATAGGATTCTGCTTCTGTGAGAGGAACATCATCATCATGAATAATCTGTTCTATCCCTTATTACGAATCCATTTTGTATGAAAAATGCTGTCAAAACTTTAAGACTTTTCAAGACGATTTGTAAAAATATTGCTATTTAGCAGCAATAATCAGGATTCTTAAAAATGTTGTAAGGCCGCTGCGTAGCGTATGAATAAAACGAACTAGGTACAAAATTTAACAATCACGAGGGAAAAAAACAACGCTACATGACTCCTGTATTATTTTGGCCATACAAACAATATAAAACCTACACACATAAATTTGCAGGTGAAATGATTCAGTCACTCTTTCCTGGTGTTTGTTGTTGCCTCTACCACTACCACCAGCAGCGGCAACAGCTCTCGCCTGGTTTTTTTAAAGTGTATACAAATTGTACATGAAAATTGAAAAGAGATCAACACACTCATTCCTTTGTGACCTTTCGGTCCAATTTTTTTTATCATCTGGAAGGATTTCATGAGAACCTTTCGTTTTTTTGGGATTTCAAGTCTTCCTCGAAAAAGACACATTTTGGTATTAAATAAAGAGTGCAAGACGAAAACCTGCGGATGTGTATGTATGTCGACTTTCCTTCTATTATATATGGCAATAACGTGTCAAACATACATACACACAGGCAGTCATAAAATTATAACGTTGTAAAATGGTTGACTGGCCGCTTTGCTTCATTCATCCATATTCTCGAATGTTTGGCATTGATTCAAAAAATAAGGGTCAATTGTTAGTCACGTTACTGAAGAAGAGATGATGGTGACAAAATGCTCTATGAAAACTTGTTTCACTGATGATGAAATGCGAAAAAAAATATGTGCCAAACGTATTTTGTACCACTGAGGCTGGCAGTCCTCTGACTGCTTCTACAAGATATCGATATATGCTGTAAAGCGTAGTAACCTTTTAATCTTTGGGCCAAAATACATACGAGTCGACATGAAATGAGGTGAGTTGTTAGGTAAGGTGCACATTCATTCGTGTACTCAGACGATTTCACCCTATCGTGATGTCTACCATTTGGACCTCTTACTAGAAATTCGTGTAATCATTTTCAAAGTGGCAGCAATACAGGTATAAACTCTGTTCTTGTGAGAAAAACGAAAAGTATGCGTAGCATGTATATATGCCCAGTAATAATAACAATAATGATAATACAACATGATGTTCGCTTGGAGCAACTTTTCTTTTGCATATTTCGTCAAAATGCCTTTTGAGACCTGATCGGCCAGTTCAGTTAACACTTGTTCTTGGTCAGTTGGGCATGTTGAGTATAACGGAAAAAGCAATTTTGCCTTGAATAATAATCTCAGTTGACGATCCCACACAAGTTTTTCTTCTAAAATCTTCTTTTTACTAAATCACACCAATGTCACTATATTCTTTTAGAAACTTCTTGCGTCATTAAAATACGAATAATGAAGAAAAGCAGGTTCATCGAGTTAAGGCTCTGCAAAGTCGACACCACACACAATTTGATCCGTATATATTTTCAAAAGGAGCTTTTCGTAACAATCAAAGAAATGTTGCAAATTTCCAACAGCGCAACTTTTGCTCACAAAATTTTCAAAATGAATGCTTGATTTTTGTTTTAAAAAATAATTCCCATTTATATTTTGACAAAAACAACTCTGTAGAATTTTAATAAATTTCGCACAATTTTGTGAGAAACACCTCACCAAAAAAAGCAACTGCACGTTTTCTCTTTTTTTTATAACACTGCAACTAAATGAACCATTTAAAAAATCCATTGACAAATTCCCATGTATCCAGAACTTACACTTGGTGTGACAAGGTCCTCCAGAGACTTGTCAACAAGTGGGACCCCTTCCGATGAAGCCAATTGAAAAGTGTCTGACAAAGGCGCTTCTGTCACTACCTTTTTCTATGCATTTTGTTGAGAACTCATTGTTAAGAAACAAACAATGAATTAATTCACAATCAAAACTGGGGACACACAAACACGCACAAAAAACAATAAAAACATAAACTACACGTCACTTTTTATTTTATTTATTTCAGTGTCACTGATCAATTGTATCACTAAAAGATGATGTTGCTTGTATGATTTAATATACTGCTGTATTTCCTCGTCACAGCAGTAGTAGTTACACTAATGAGTAGGAAACGAGCAATCCAAATTATTCACCACTTTTCCTTCTCTGCTACAATTTTATTTTGATATCATCATCAAGCCGACGACGCAAACACGTAACCTGTGGAAGTATTGGCCCTGTGAGGACGATACACAGTATTTATTTTTGACTCAACTGTCTTTGTTGACGCTTACAACTTAAGTAACTAGCGCGTCAAATGTATTCAGCAAGGAAGGGATTTTGCACATTAAAATTCTCCTTTACCTTTTCTCTGAGCGTAACTAGAAAGACGATGTTAAAATGGAATCTCGCCCTGTGTTTGTTGCAAAAGGAGGCTTATATATTATATACCGAGATAAAAGCGGCGAGTATGTGTGTGTGTGTACACATATTCTTGATTAACTTTTGATATCAGGTTGTCACACCCAGGTAAACTTGCAGAGCTTAAACTCACGAAGATGAAGGAAAGCTGTATTATCGTTACGGTATAACCAGTTGCTAGTTAAAGATTCTAAGTACAAAGCACTGTGGCGTGTGTGTGTGGATGTGAATTTTATATTATGACGCTATGATGATGATATGTAGGCGAAGGTAACAACGCTAACGCTAGCCTGCCTTTTTCATATTTGTTCTTTTCAAGCCCAGGCTTTTGTAGTATTAGGGACTTCATTGACTAGTTGAGAAATAAAATACGGCCGATTTTTTTTGCAATTCCGCCCTCCTATGCATGCTGTCCTGTAAGGTTAAGCTACTAAAGTAAAAAGTACCTCCTGGCACAACGGCAAAAAAAGCAGAAAGTTTACGTGTGTGCAAAGCCATTGTTAGTGTATTTTACTTTTTGCATTTTAAGTTGCAGAGCAGTTGCTTTTAACATTTGCTAGTTTATTGAATGTGTAAAAAGGGACTTTTCTATTTGAAGGGCTACGTAAAATAACAAAAATGTAAAATATACTGTATACGTTTTAAAATAATATTCTATGTATCTTTTTCGTTCTTCCGTATCATGTTATGTTCATGTAACTGCAAGGCCAGATTCTCTCTCTCTCTCTCTCTCTC
>JAHZNB010000258.1:0-14831 GCA_027744295.1 Callyntrura guangdongensis | reverse complement strand
TGAATGACAATTTACAAGCCGTGTGATACAACAATGACAATACTATTTTGGAACTATTGCGTTTTTCACGCTGGCAATTCATAAAATTACCGCTACTACCTTACGTATGTACTACATGCACAGCCGGGTTGTACCTTGCAATAAATCTCAACTTTAATTCTTCAATTTTCCTACAGCCACTATTTTCCTATGTACAGCAGCAGCGATTGAGCGATTGTGTATCGCAATCGCAAACAATCATCTTACCCAGGCAAATATATATATTTTTTGATGACCGCAGCGCACACACGTGCGCTTATGCACAAATACCAACATTTTTTATATTTTTGTTTCTCACGCCATTTGGACATTTCTTAAGATTGCAAGTCTTTCTTACTTTTGCTCATCGTCTTTATCGTCATCACATCCTTTATTTTATACATTCTCCATTAATCAGTGCTTGATACATCAGTGACGCATTTTAATCGTAATAAATGTTGCGATTTAAAAAAAAATAATGTAGAGGGGCAGACGTAACATAAACCGTTGGGTCTTTCCGGTTTCTTGCTCATTATTCATCATGGTGCCTGCTATTATATATTATAGTACAGAGCAGTCACCGTGAGAGTTAATTAATATAAATCCTTCTACCTCTGTTTTTACCCGGGCATACAAAATGTACATAATAATTTACCCTACTGTGCCTGTTGTGATGATGATTATAAGGAGTGCTAAACGTAAGGAGGCGTATAAATCTAGGTAGCAAACAACGTCAATTTTCTTAAAACAAAAACTAAATGTACCATAATTATAATATGCAATGCTCTCTCGAGACTTTGAAAGAAAGGATAAGTACTACATGGCTTAAGCTTGCTTATAAGCTGGTAAGTATGTTCTTTCAGGTGGTTAAATTTCTGAATACTTTAAAGAGCAGAAAAGTTTTAATTTTTCCCATTGGGCATTTCAAGTTCAAGTGGTGTATAAAGTAGTATGTGTATACACACATGTTGTACTGCCTGCTTTTTATGTATTAATTTACGAAGACGAAAGGTATGTTACTCAAGTCGAGGCACTATTTAGCTACGGAAGCAGCAAAAAATGGTTAATTCTTTGAATGTTCAATGCCATATTTTTTATTACTCGCTGCTGCTGCTGTACGGTACGGTCGCATAGTCGCATTACTCGCCGTTTTCAACTTTTTTGTTACTCCTACTGTTAACAATACAAAGCGCCGTCCACACAAAAGGTAAAACGACTTTTGCAAAAAAAATATCGAATTGTAATAATAATTGTAGTAGCAGAGCGCGCACACGAGACACGAGTCCGCGCAACCGTGCCTGCAAGCCAAAATCTGAAAGGATTCCTTCTCTCTTTTGACGAACGAGACGAAGCGAAGTTCATCAATGAAATAGATTATTAGTGTTATCTCTCACATGGGCGATTAAATTTCGAAATTTTGATTTTCGTCGCTTTCTGCCTTTACAATTTTTACTATACTACTTCAACTTATCCAAATCTACATCATCACTGCTGCTGCTGCTGCTGTTTTGTGGTTAGTATTGATTCAGTGAGCGTCGTTATCACAAGTGACGACATTTTTAAAACGGTCCGTCTTTTCATAAGTTTTGTGGTAAAATGTGTAGAGTCAACTAAATGTAATAAATATAGTAACAAAAATTACTGAAATATCAGCCAGTATGGTAAAGTTGTAAAAACGTGGATTTTGTCATTTTTTTGAGACAGGTGGAATGCATGAAAATAAATACTTTGAATACTTTTGATTTTCGCAATAACTTATCAGCAGTAATGATCCGTATTTGTGTGCATTGTACCTTGTAAGTAGACATCTAATTGTACGGATTCTCATTAGTTTCAAAGATTTTTGTGCGTTAACGGTCGCAAATTACAAATTACTGCAAGTAATCGGTGATATTTCTTCATTTAATATGTACGCACGCGTGGTAGAGAGATGATTTATACCTAAAATCAAAAAATTATTATTTTCGTCATAACTCGCGAGTTTTGTCTGCTATGCACCCATCTGTGCCGTTGTTATACGTGTCTTGTATGTATACACGCGCTTAAATAAAAGAAAATAACATCGTAACAAAAAACCGTCTCTCATTAACAGCGTCATCATCGTTGGTAAAGTCAACGAGGCGCAATAAATATACCCCAAGTGTGTGTCGATAGTAGTAGTGGCGTGTGTATTAATAAAAAATTCTTATAATTTTTCAAGAGTGAAGACACCAGTTTTGATTGCAGTTGCAGTGTAGAAGCTGATTGTGATTGACCGTTGTAAGTTGTTGGGTACACCTGTCGTGTCGCTGTAGTAGGATTGTACTATATTGTCATCATCACATCATTGTCACCAGTCATCGCACAGCCAGTAGCAGCAGAAAATTAATAAATAATCAGAGCAACAATGGATCTTAACGAGGAGGAAAAGAAGCTGTGCAAACAGGTATTCTATCCGTTTTTAATAAAAAACCAGATTGAGTTTAACTTTTTCTTGTTCCTTGTTCGTCATCGTGTTTGTTGTTGGTTCCGCAAAATATGTGGTATACTGACTATATGTACTCACAGCAAAAAGTTTAAGTTGTTTCGTTTTAATTTTTATACAAGATTACAAATAAGACTAGCTGTAACAAGGTCACTAGTGGTACAGGTTTAATTAAAATTGAAACTTCTTTAAAATGCTCTCTCTTTTAGTTCAGGGGTCGTATATCCGACCTAAAAATTACAGAAAGTTTTCGGATAATGGATTTCAACGTGATCCGATTTTTACGGGGTAAAGTGAAAAAACGACACTCTGTTTTGTTTTAACTCTGCCTGCATTGTTTTCCGATTTAATTGATGATCTTGCCAACAATTTTTTTTAGCTCGAAACATGGACATTGATAAGGCTGAAGATATGTTTCGTAAGGTATGTTTTAATTTGTAAGGAAAGCTTAAGTATCAGTAGGGGTCGTATATCCGACCTAAAAATTACAGAAAGTTTTCGGATAATGGATTTCAACGTGATCCGATTTTTACGGGGTAAAGTGAAAAAAGGACACTCTGTTTTGTTTTAACTCTGCTTGCATTGTTTTCCGATTTAATTGATGATCTTGCCAAAAAAAATTTCAGCTCGAAACATGGACATTGACAAGGCTGAAGATATGTTTCGTAAGGTATGTTTTAATTTGTAAGGAAAGCTTAAGTATCAGACTGCTTGTCTTTCATATGTATAAAGGGGATAACTCCGAGATATTAGCCTAAAATTTGGGAAATAAACTGTTTTAGTACATTATCCTGGCGAGTAGAAAACGACATCGACAACGCAAAAACGTGGGATATATCACAGGACCTGAAAGACAATTTCCATTATCGTATTACAGGATTGAATCAAAATGGGGGTCTAGGTATATATACTTGAAGAAAAAAAACGTTGAAAACGTCTAAAATATTTTTTTAAATAATATTTTCGTTTTAATCTTTCTCTTGACTCATTTTCAATAGTGATATGTGTCAATATTGGTGACTGGAATCCGCTTATCACTAGTGGGCGGTACGATGAACTGATGAGAGTAGCATTTCATGAGCTGGAAAACATTACACAATTCACCCGATACTTTTCTCTGCAGCGAAACACTTTTTCTAAAATGGTAGCTATTATAAACCTGGAAGGACTAACGTTTGCTCATTGTAGTACAGTTGAATGTAAGATAATGATAAGTCATACGAAACAATTTTGCATTTTGGTAATTAGATTTAGTAAAGCAGTTGTACTGTATTCACCATTAATCAAAGGAACCTTGACCTTTTTTTCAGGGATACGTGGCTTTGATAACTTTACTTAAAGCTTTTGAAGCCTACTATCCGGAAACATTGAAACAGGCTTATCTTTTATCCGGTAATAAAAAAATTTATCAAATTATGTTGTCCTTCTACTCAAGTAACAAGTTCAAACTGTTTTAAAACCAATTTTGATTTTCCTTTGACTAGCACCCTGGGTTTTTACTATTTTATGGTCAATTTGTAAACCTTTCATTTCTACTGCTACGCATGACCGTCTTAAATTCCTGGGGTCAGATATGGCATTGTGGAAGTCGGAAATTACACAATTTGTGGACGAAGATCAGTTTCCAGCCACCTTTGGAGGAACATTACCGGAGGACTGTGAAGTATGATAATCTGCCATTTCATATGATCATGATTAAAATAACGAAAAAGTAATGTAAATACACAACAACTCAATCATTTATTGCGTAATTGCAATTTCATTTTATTTTAATAGATGTACTTAGAGGAAGATGGAACAGTTAAACGAAGGCTTTCCAGCAGTGATACCAAAACAGCGAATACACAACATCTACCTGACACTATTTCACAAAAGCCAGTGGACTCGATCGAATTGGATTGACAAAACTGTGATCATGCTTAATTACATTTTTAATTTTGCGAAACAAAACCTAAATCAAATTGCCCATTACCAAAAAATAAACTAAAATTATAAGTTAATTCTTAAAAGATACCAGCTATATTTAATAATATATAATGTTTTAAATAAACAGCTTAAGGTCCTGGGGTTTATCTGTCCATCCTTGAAACACATTTTCTTTCAACATTGTCCAGTTTGTCACGTACTCCTTTGAAAGAGATTTTGCATCAGCGTACGTTTTAAACGGTTCATTGGTGTCAGATTTTTTATTGGCGATGTACATATCTTTAAATCTTGAAAATATTTTAATTCTACATATATCCACCATTGAGGATGGTTTGCCAAAATATTTTTTAGTGGAGCCCTGCTTTCTGCCACCAACAAGAACCTGAACGGTCTCACGATCACTTGGATCCACAACAGCAAGAGAGTAGTACCAAGAAATTGAAGCCGGAGCAGGGCTCAAGTCTTCAGCAAGTTTCATAAAATTGACGTCGCTCTGATAAACTTGTGGACATTTGTAGCCATCCAAAAAGGAGGAGTTATTCATCTTGTTGGTAATTAAATCCGCGAATCTAGTGTACAGTGCCCTCTCCAGCGACCCGACGCTGAAAGACACGCCTCCTCCAATAGTAACTGAGTGTAATCGTATTGGCTCCACAATGAAAACGCTAAGTAGGGATCCTTGCAGCCCCAAAATCTGCCACTTAGCTAATTTATCACTGCATGACATGCAAAGCGTGGGATCACCCTTGCCGGGTTTCACACGACATTTACCTGTCGTTTGCATTTCTTCATAGCGCAATGGTCCCACTTGTAGTTTGGCTCCAGTCCGATGCTCTTGAATAACTTCTTCTGTTTCTTCAGTTTTGGGCTTCTTTGTTGGAGGACAGGAATCATTGGCATCATTGTCTTTTAAATTGTCCTCTTTGTCATTGGCCTTGTCAATTATGGCTGCATCTCCGCAAGGTAAATGACTAACAAACATGTGAAAACTGATACCATTTCGCAGTTTTAAATTCCCTATAATACTGCTTTTATCTGCAGAATTAACGTACTCTAAAATAGATTTATCGGAACGTCCAGTTTTGCACAATTTAACCTGTTCATATAAATATAACTTAAAACTACGCCTGGCAATGATTTCAGAGTGAGAGTCAGACACCACATCACCCAGTCCACTTAACTCTTTTTCCCCTAAACACTTGGTACCAGTACCGATTGAAATGACTTTAAGATTACTAGTAACGGACTCTTCGTGATCAGTTTTTTGCTCTTGAATTATGGCTGCCATTGTTGTCCATTCTGAGGTTACATTGGGCTTCCCCTTTTTGGGAAGTTTGTTGTACTGTTGAATTGCTTTAAAAGCTATGGTATTTGGATCCATGATTGTTGGGGATTAGTCTTCGTCGTCACCAAAGACAATTTTTTTGCCTTTGAACTCCGTCAAGGAAATTTGCTGTTGCTTCTTCTTCGCCTCCCAAGATGGATGCAGCTTTTCTGCGGGTGGTGCAGCGATGCTTGCTCTAGCTGGTGCTTTCAGTAATCGTTCTTCTTGGAAGTTGGAATTAGCAGAAAACTTAGGTTTCTTGGCTCCTAAAGGTTGCGTGTTTCCCCCAAAGCGGTTATCAGCTCTATCCTGTTTAAATGGGGGTGGGGCGTTGCGATTTTGGGAGAACTTTCCGTGCGAACGATTGTTGGGCGGAGGAGGTCGGGAAATGAGCTTTCCTTTTTTGTAAATAGGTCGATGGGACTGTTCGTTGTGATGATTCTGATTTTGTGAATATGATGAGTTTTGAAAAGATTTTGGGTTTCTTTTGTGAACAGGCTCCTCAGAGTAAGTTTCTGGTTCATCCACGCCGCCTACAAAAAACGCACTTTTCCGTTTTTTAGATTTAGGAGCTTTGGTAATATCTACAGCTGGTTTCTCAACTATTTCATCTGAATTGTCGTCCTCGAGGTCATTTAGATCAGTCAAGAATTGAACCTTGACTGTACCTTCAGACTTGTTTCGCACAGGTACTTTAGGACCTTTGAAGTTTGTTGAGGGTCTGCTAGGAGGTGCAACTTTTAATTTTACTGGCTTGTTTTGTCTGACTTGTGATGTGGACGTTACTTTAGGTGTCTCGTCGTCACTTTCCTCTTCTTCGTCGCTTCCCCCCTCTACTTCGTCGTCACTTTCCTCTTCTTCGTCGCTTCCCCCCTCTACTTCACTTTCCTCCTCGTTTTCACTGTCCTTCTCGACGTCACTTTCCTCCTCGTTTTCACTGTCCTTCTCGACGTCACTTTCCTCTTTGTCTGTGTCTTCAACTTCTGACCCCTTCTCTTCTTCTTCTCTCACAACTTTGGCCGACTTGACTCTTTGATTTTCGTGATGTTCTGCTTCTTCTTCGTCAGAAGTGCTCTCATTCTTGTGATCACTCTCTTCTTCTTGATCAGAGGGGCTGTCGCTATCTTGAGCCTTAAATTCTTTCTTTACAGGCCTTTTATTTTCCGCTACCAAAGTTTCTGGAGGATTTTTCCCTTTCTTGTGGTTGTTTCGTTTTTCTAGTGTCATTTGCACCAGCACAGGAATTTGTTTGTCCCAGTTGGGATTGTCTTTTCTGTATTTCTGCACAGTCCTTGTGATAACGTTGTGATGACTCAATCTGGCTAAAACCCTTTCTTCTGTGGATGTTTCAGAATTATTCAAAACATCATCAAGTTTCTGGGTATCTTGTAGTGCGTATAGTGACACCTTGTCATCTTTGATTTTCTGCACAAAAATGAGTAAAGTATTAAAAAAATTCAACAATAAAAATGATTAAATATTAAGCATTCCATAACATAAGCATTCCACATTTAGTATATAACTCAATTATTCCATGTGGCATGGCATATTTGTTACTGCACACATCACATACCTTTAAAACTTGAATTTCTTCCAATATTCTTTTCGCTTTCCGTTGTCCCTTTTCCTGTTCTTTTGAACTTCCTTTCCGATTTCTGTATCGCTTTATCTGGTTAACTAGTCTATTAATTGTTTGAACACGAGCTTGACGGACGCATTTTCTCATGTCCACTATCTACAACAAATACCCAAAATCAAATTATCCAGACGATTATATCATTTAGTACACCTACATACACCAACTATTCATCAACAATAGACAATCATAAACAACAAAGTAAAGTGAATGACAAATTTTACTTCAAAGCCCTACGTACGTGGTCATTCAGCTCCTGTCTTTTTGTAAGGGGTTGAGCAGGCTTCTCCTTTTTTGCTCCTTTTACTTTGGAACTATTCACATTTTTCTGCTCATCGTCACTCGATAAATCCGATTCCATTCTCTTCAAAATAGTTTTTTAAAAATCTATACACGCTCAACACTCCACGCAATGTTTCAATTCAAAAATTCAAAACGCCAACAACTCAAGTTCCTCCTCTCTCAGTTATGAGTTATGAATACCAACTGCAACTCAACTATAGCAGTTACCAACATAATAATTAAGAAAATTTTACACCAAATTCTGTTATTCCTACAATAAAATTAATTATATTTTTAGTATTCAAACTTAACACACGTGTGCACACGTGTGTTGTCACACTGAAAACATGAGGAATATGGAAAAATATTTTTGTATTGTTGGTTGGCAGCATAAGCAGTCCGTGCCGCAGCTCAATATCAACAGAACAGGTTTGCTATCAATTTGCTGCACACTTTAACTATTTAGCATAGAGTTTTTAACGGGGTACTGTAAGAATTTTATAATATGGACAATGTAGTGCTGTCGTGCTCCTGCTGATAGTACTCACTACTGCAACCGCACATGTTACTGTTACGTAGTAGTAGTACGTCCGTCCGTACTACTTTATACTTGTAACTGGAAACTGGAATTGGAATACGACTCTGTTATTTAGTGTTTTTGTGATGTTGCAATGCACCTTTGATTTTAGTGTTCCGTCTGAAAAGGATACTTTTTCCTCTCCCGGGATTTCTTATCTATGCAAGCTTGCATTGCATTGTCGCAGTGTCCATAAAGCACGATAAAAAACGGATGATGTAGCAAAACTACTAAACAGATAAAAATATCAACATGTTCCCTTTCCCCTAAACCCCAAAAACTTTCCTCATTTTAATTAATTTTTGCGACAAATGAAATGAAACAAGGAAAAAATAACATTTATAAAATATTCGACATAGTTNATGTTCCCTTTCCCCTAAACCCCAAAAACTTTCCTCATTTTAATTAATTTTTGCGACAAATGAAATGAAACAAGGAAAAAATAACATTTATAAAATATTCGACATAGTTCCCGTTTTTCCACTTAGGGAGGGTATGGCTGGAACGGGAGAAGAGCGGTCAATGCAATCTTCAAGGACAAGTTTGCTGGCTAAATACATACCTGACACTGACATCTGATTTAACTTTTTTCTTCTGGTTGCGGATGAGGAATGTTATGTGCTAATGAAATCACATGTGATAAGAGTGCACGTAGGCATTCATTCAAGAAAGGAAAGAGTATGATAGTTAGTAAATGTAATGCGGAGTACAGAAACAGAATAGTTAGTGAGATAAAAAGCGATGCCATATTTGTGTTGTATAACATGTTTTTACACCACCTTCATTTTATGTGATAATTAGTCAGTGGATTGGTGTTGTGATTGTGTGGGATCTACTTGGGTGGATACCAGTGACTAATTTACCAGCATCATCGGAGTAGGGGAGATAAGATTGAAAAATGGAGTGGGTGAACAGTTATTAGTAGTTGACATTAAAGTTCCCGTTCAACCGTTTTCCCTTTCCTGTTATTGGTCGTACACGTGGTGTAAACAAGATCAGACGGTAGTCTAAAATAGCGATAGCGTATATTTTTGTTTTCCGTCACGTCAGTTGAGTCAGTCCATTATTCCGTTGCAACCAACAACCTTTATTGTGAAAGTACATCAAACCAAAATTAATTTAAAATGAAATTCCTACAAGGAAGTTCTGGGTCAACCTTTTCGACTCAGCAAAAGGTAAAGTAAAACTATCTTTTTTGTTAACTTTTGTTTTGATGTGTACTGATAATTTTTGTGAAATGTCAAATAATATCTAAATCATATATTCTGCTTCAGCTAATTCTAGTTACAATCGGAGTTGGAGTCACCGTCGTTGGAATCATGGCAAGGTACCTATTACGACGTCGCCCTCACCGACCCTCAAACAGATTAGGCAGTCGTAGCCCTGCGGCATCGTTGGCACAGGAGCAAACAACTCAAAATTTGTTACGAGATTCTATAATTTTAGATGAGAGCAGTTGTGATGCCGGTAATTCACTACCCGATCTACTGCTAAATTATTGGACACGACGTAAAATTTATTATTAATGTGCGTTTGTTTATCCCTAGCAGGAACAAGTATTGGATCTAATTATTCCAAAGTTTTGGCCTCAGCCTTGACCGCTAGTCCTAGACTACGAAGAACGGAAAGCCTAAGGCAGCGATCGTCTTCTGTTTCGTCAGTGCTTACACAAAGTACTTTAATCTCTGTAGAACCCCATAATAGCAGTTTAAACTGCACACAGTTAGGAGTTTTAGGTATAAAGTTTTACAATAGATAAAGTAGCTCTTTTGTTTCAAGCGTCTTTTCCAAGCAGAAAATCGTCAAACTTATTAGCAGGTCCTTTAGAGTTTACGTTGCATTATAATGCAAATGAATATTGTTTTCAGGTTTGGAAACTCTGGAAAAGTCCATATCATTTTGGGAAGAATCTTTACACATGATTGACGAAAATATTGAGAATGTTGACCAACGAGAGGTGACAACCAAGCAGCAACTTGTGCGTATCTTGGACTTGGCGTATGAGTTACAAAAGGCCACGGAAGAATTGTACCTGAATGAGGTTTGTAATTTGATAAACGAAAATTGGCATATTATCACTGAAGTATAGTTGTTGAATATTATAATTAATTTTTATTCTTTATTTATAGAATTCTGTGTTGTACTCAGAGAAAAGCTATGGCCGCCTACGATCCGTTAGCTCCGTAGAGTCCTTCATGTCCGCAGAAGATTGGCTATCTGATGACGAGGAAATAACAAAAAGTCTTCAAGTAGCTGGCGTTCATGGGGAAGAGGGAGAAGCAGAATTTCCTCTTTATGCTGCCGCTCAACGTCTGGTGGAAGCTGGAACAGTGCCATATCGGTCTTTAAAAACAGACATGGTGAATTGTCAAAATGGCGATCAAGAATATTTAGCTAAACTTCACTGCCTGCGAGGAGCCTTCAGTAGAATACTATCTGATGGTGAAAAGAGACAATGGATAATGAATAAAGGGAAAGAGGTGCTCAGTAGAATCATGTTGAAAGCAGACAAGGATCCGGCCGATTTTCAAGACTCTCTAGACAATATGGGTAATTGACATTTTTGAAAACTGTGATTTCGTAAACAGGCTTATTCGTGTTTTGTACATATATCTAACATATCCTACAGTGACATGGTGCCAAGAAGGATCCAACTGGGCATTGATAGAATCAGAGCTCAAAGACAGAGGCCTTCGCGCCTTATCTTTCAAGGTAAATTTCGAATTCCGTCTGCATCAAACATTTTAATTTGATGTAAAAAAAATTTTAAAAACGAATTTACCGACGTTTTTTTTTAGGAAACTGCGCTGGGTACAGCAGTGTGGTCCTGTACTGAAAACAAAGAGAAAGTGGCTTCGATATCCGGATGGATTTATGGGCCACTTTTATGACCTATCAGAGCACATTATGCCTACTCTAGCGTGGGGTTTTCTGGGACCACCAAGTAGATTACAGGACTTGTGCAATTATTTCAAGGTTAGTATTAATTACGCACTTATACCAGTTACATGTGAAAAATTGTTGGTTTAAATTATGATTATAATTCTTCTTTAAACAGGACAAATTCCTAGAATTTTTAGAAGCGCTTTACTCGTTTGAAAAGGTCAGATACACCTGTCTGGATGAACTAGCTATAGATGTGCTCAAAAGAATGGAAGAATTACACACGGTCCTTATGAAGCGAATGGAGGAATCGAGCAACAACGGGGAACTATTCGGAGTCGAGTATTAATATTCCTAAACCTTCGTAAATTTCCACCTTATCAGGTGTTTCTCTACCTGAACTCTAACAAAGTACCACATACTCACTTTGCAATGCAATTTCTCTCTTGGTATTCCTTAAAATTGAGTCTGCGTTACCTCCAAATAATTTATGTAGTATCTACCTTCCCATACCATATCACTTGCGTATTTAAAATTGTCTCCTATATATATATTTAACAAATTAACAAATGACAAAGATCTCAATATTAAATGCTATTAGTAGAAGAATGCAACTAGCGCAACTTTCATCATGCCGGGTATCCTTGTTCGTAAATAGTGCGTCGTGCTATAGTAGTGGATTATCGCTAAGTATTAAAATATATTGTAAGAAGTCCGTAAATATATTTAATCATAAATCTATATTCTTTTCTGGATTTGGCCTAAAGACTTCCGGGGAAAGAAAGAAGAAAATTCAAACTAAGAAAGGTTACGAAGTTGTGTAAAGCGCAGTCCTATAAAAAAATTGGATCAACTTCCAGTGTTTTTTTTTGCATTTTTAATGTCAATCGAACAGCTAATCAAATGTTGCAGTATTTTTCATGAATTTTTAATTTAATCCTTAGACTCCCACAGACTAGAATGCATAAGCTTTTAAAGCCAGTACGGCACAAATGACATATGTACATATATGTAATATGTATTGTTGTAAGCGTGGCAAAATATATTAAAAAGTAATATAAAGTAATCTTGCGTGTTACATAATGGCGTGATATTGTGATATAAATCTACTTCCATTTCTTCAAGATGACCACTGCTCGTCATCTCTGTTGTGCTTTGAGTTGTGGTTATATTTGACTGTAGCAAAAAAAAGATTGTTGTTGAAGGTGATATAAAACACTATGTAGTTATCATAATCATTAGTTCTTAGCCCAAAAAATGGGGATATATAACATGAAAAATGATTTAACTGTTAAAGTGCATGCCTTGCTCACGCAGGCAGTGTTTATAGTCGTTATCCACATATAAAGAAATGAACCAAAATAAAATGGTAATTTTTAAGTGTAGTTTTGTAGTCGTTTCGAATGCAGAGAGTAAACTATAAATGCATCAATTACTATTATTCTTGTTCAATAATTGTAGCATAGCATGTATATATCTTGTAAGGGGATAGTAAAATAATAATTTATTTGTTAAAAAGTCCAAGTCTCACAATGACAGAGCTAGATATAGAAGCTCTGGAGTGGAAATGATGTGTAAAACGCCCATTTTGGCGGATGATAATAATGAGATAAATATTGAATACATGTAATATAATATATTACCTAATATATATATACATATACATATATATATTTGCTAGTACAAAGTGTTAGAAAATCGTCGTCGTAATCTTTTAAACATTCTTCTAATCGACTTAACAATACTTACTTTTGATGGCGTTTGTTCAGATGGATTGTTTCAAATTATCTTTGTTACTTGATGAATCGTGTTGGACGTCATCATTGTTCCGTCAATATTTATAGCTACATATGTATACATATTATTAATAATCTTGTATCTTTAACGTAAAAGTTCGTCTACTACTCTTGTGTTCTTGAATGCGACCAGGGAAAATGTCAGCGTTCAATATTTGCATTGTAACAGGATAATTATATTTAATAGAAACGTATAACATGATACGATTTCAAATTGAATAAAAATATCACCAACCTGTTATTCTTATCTTAAGTATTTACATTTCAGTTCAATTGTATTTTTCCATCCTCGTTTGTAATACATACACACACACACAAACATTTGTCACCCAATCACACGCAGGCAGCATAAATACAAACGTTTTTCTACAGTCGTTGCGCTTACGATAGAGGCTAAATATAATATTTTAATTAAACGTTACATGTAAATACCGATGTACAAACTAAATAGCCTAAGGAAACAGCGAGTCGTAGGATGGTGGAGGCTCCTCCAGCTTGTCACAGGAACCCGATTTATCCGTCGACGCCGCCAGAGAAGATGCTGATCTCGACCGGCATTGTGAGAAAATCTCATAAATTACTACAACCACCATGGCACACGCCGCAACGATCAGTATGATTATGTGATTTTCCAACTCCATTTCGAATTTTCTCCTTGTGACTGCGTTAGCGTTTCCAAAATTGACAATGAACACAAAAACCTTGTAGCTGTAGAACTACCTTTCCACAAATATTTTCTTTCTGATAGTGAAAGTACCGTATTGCTGCTGTATATAACGTGTACCTTTTTGTTTTTAAGAAGACTGAAAAAGTTTAAAAATCGATTTTGTGAATAGGGGAGACTGTCGAAGTTTAGAGTTTGCACCGGAGCACAAAAAAACGCAACGTCGCATGCAAACCAAACAAAAGATTTCTTCTGTGTGTATGCGCGAGCTGCCGCCGTCGTGTGTTCTGTCCACAAGTTCTTTCTATTGTGCTATAGCAAGTTGTGGGAGACACGGGCTGCCGGATAATCCAATAGTTTTGTGTCCCCTTCAACGAGTAAATTGGTTTTCTGCCAGGAAGAAAAGACCAAAAAAGTTGTTTGTAGTTGTCGCCCGTTTGGAATGTAAAAAAGTGTAGTAGTAACACCAGCTGGCTTGGCTTTCCAATAAAATTCTCTGGTCGTTTTTTTGCTTTTCTTGTTTGGTTATTTGGCACACACAAAAGTGGTTTATTTATGATAATAATGTCGGTATGGGTAATAACCAGAAAAAAGAGAGTTATGTATATGGCAATTTTATATTATGCAGATGGCTTGAGTGCTTGTTTTTTTTCGGGGAGTCTGTCGTCTTTTGTATAACACTTGCTTCTGGGTCTTCTTAGTTTTCTTAGCTGTCCAAAAGTAAGTGGTTTTGGATTTTATGGCAGCTTGTCTTCTCTTCTTTTTTTTCTTGGCGGTGGCTTAAACTGGCTTAGCCGTTGCCCGTCACTGGTGTCGCGTACAAGATTAATTTGTCCGCTTTCCCATTACCAATTCTCGTACCTGAAAAGCAGATTTAGACAGAAAATGTGTTACAATGAGATATAGATACTATGTTCCCTACAAACTTCTATATAGGTACTTGATCAATAATTATAGAACTAGAACTCATTTTAATCATTATAAAACGCTTGTGGTTTTGTTAAAACGAAGAATTTTTTTCTATCTCAAGGCTAACCGCACAGACATTACGTATTGTGTATACCTTTTTGATTAAATGATGTAAACTTTATTTTTTCAGAGAGAGATGATGAAGGTGTTACATGTCGAAATGTCTAGCACAAGTGGACATTTATGGTGGCCGACACAAAAATGTTTTTAGCTTTGGGCACGGAATCGAGTACCTATTAGGGTTTGCGGTCCAGGAAACAAGCTCAAACTTCTTGCAAGATTTTCTTGGTTG